>JAIPRM010014991.1:0-10414 GCA_025469315.1 Stegophylla sp. TES_Ste_2020
TCCAATATATAATTAAATATAGATAGACTAGGGTGACCATATTTAAGAAAATAAAATACAGGACAAAAATATTTTTCATAATATTTTAAAATAAATAAGTATTTATTAGATATATATATTTACGTTTATGAATCGTGACAAAAAGATAATTTTTAAACTACCTATTATAGATTAAATTTAAACACATAGAAACATTATTTTGAAAAACATAAAATAACATAATGAAATTAAATTGATATTTTTTTTTTAATTTCTTCAAATCTTTTATTCATGCATATTTTTGTATACTTTACTTTCTAAAAAAAAACTTATTAATTCATTTTACGATTATAATAGATCTAATGGTATTCAAAAGATTTTTAGATTCTTACATTATTTTATTCAATAATTTCATTTCAAAAATTTTAAATCAACAGCAAGTCAAAAAACGGAATTAATACAGGACAGACTTGAAATTACGGGACAATAAGCGCCCTGAAAGAAGTTTGTCAGGACAACAGGACACAGAGCCGAAATACAGGACAATCCTGTATAAAACAGGACGTATGGTCACCCTATCTTAGTTTCTTTTCCTCTTTGCCATCATTTCGGCGATTCATTACAATAATATTATTATCGAAGACAATTAGTTGGCTTTGTTACGACGATTTTAAGTGAGTATAAAGCTCGTTATATGAATTATCATTATCTAATTTTAATTTAAATGCGATAATGTATTCATTTAATTAATGTATTCATCAAATAGAACGTACTGGATGACGTGTTCGCCGTAAAATTGCCATTTTTTGTCAAATATGTGTTGTGCAAAAACATGCATAATATTTTATGTTAAAACGTAATATTTGTACAAACATAATATTATATATTGAGTTTATCTTGTAGAGTTGTGTGTATATTTTACTATTCAGCGAAGATATTTGTTTTACACTCTGTTTTTACTTATTTTTCAAGGTTTCTTCGTCAACGATTATATTATATTATTAATGATTTCAATCCATCACGTTTTACGTATTTTTATTTTGTTTCTGTTCTGAAATCCTTTCGTATGTCGTTAATGCGTGCACTCTTTTTTTTCTAGTGCCAAAAACAATTATTATTATAATGTCTTTGGGGCCTCCCTGACACACGTACGCATAATGTTTGTATGTGTGTGTGTGTTCGGTCTCTGCTTCGTCTTCTCGCCGGTCGAGTTAATTATACAATTTGGCACACGTTTTCGCGGTTGGCTCCGATTCTCTCCCGGAGTGTGACGACTTTTCCACACCAAAACTATTTTCATTCGCCGCCTTCGCCGTTCGTTCATTCATGGCGTCATCCACGTTTTACGCGGTCATTTTTAGCTAGCTGTGGTGTGCACGTAATTTTTCCCCCCCGTAATTTTCGAGTTGTTTATACGTCTGCTTACGTTCAAGGAAAAATACCCCCCGAACACATGCCCTGCTATTATAACCCTAAAGACTTTTGAATGGTTAATTTTTAGATTCTGAACGAAGTGTTTTTACAATAATGTTTATTTTATTTTTTTTTTCTGTGTACAACTTTTCGTATAGAAATACTTGTCCAAAAGTTTCCATCAATAACTTTTTGAAACCCGATTCGCCTCTAGATTGTACGTTAGAGAGGTCATTTTTTGAATTTCTCAATTCTTCAATGTTTTTTTTGGAAAAAACTACCCAAAATTTGACAAAAACCTCTCGAAAACCATCATTTTTTGATCCGAATTTTATGAAAATTTAAACATAGATAGAAAATCCTATAAAAAAGATTTTGGCGCAAGAAAATTTTGAAAATGTGAAAAAAATGTTGGACATTTTTTTAAAATTTTTTTTTTTTTATATTATTAATTTCCCTCGTTCAGAATCGTTTTATTGAAGAAATGATTTATCGTTTCTTTAAAATTAAATACACCCGTCAAGAGAATCCCACCCATCGTGCGAAGTATGTCCGGCTTTTTTTTTTAATTTCAAAATTGTTTTAAATACGTTTGTTGTAAATTACCTCTTATTTCGTTTTATTAATAATTAACCACAGACATGCGTTTTAGCTATGAGTAAATATTATTTCCATGTTGTTCTTATTATTACAAAATTATTTTGCTCTCGCGGTTTGTGAGTAAAAATACATTTTCATTATCGTTTGCAAAGTGATGCTTTGCTCTGTTTAAATTAATTAAATATAATAATTACTATGATGATCATCGCGTGGAAATTTTGGTAATAAACACGATTCGCGAGTATTACAATATTGATACAATAATTTAAAAGTTTTGTAATACTAAAAATTTGAACTGTTTTGAACAGTAAAAAATATTATAAATAACATTAAACTTGTAAGAAAAAGTTAAGAATATATTATAATTTTTATGAATTGAAATGTTAGATTATTTTGTAAGATTGTGTTACACACAAAAAAAAAAGAAGATTATTGCGCTATTTCAATAAACCTGGTATTGTTATAGTTGTAATGATAATTGTTAAAAATGACAAAATATATTTTATGGTATCTTTTAAATCTAATTTGTATTATTATGTTGATTTCAAAACGAGCAAGTTATATACAAGCATATACAAGAAGTAAAAATGTAATTTTGTTCTATTCATATTTCTTTGTAAACAAAGGTTTTGGTATTATGTATAGCGTAATGATATTTAGGCCAATATATTATTTATTTTCATTTAAACATTTGAGTATTAATATTACTCGTAAAACGGCCACTAATGCATTGCAGTGTAAATTATTTTTAATCTAACGTCCAATATTGTTTGACGGGATTAAATAAATTATGTTAAAAATTATTTCATTTCGACCTCAATATACCATTTTTTTTTTTTTTCCTTACTAGTTTTCATAACTCAACTATACTAATGTATTCGCTCCAATGACAACTCGTTTAGAAATTGTTATAATTTACATTAGACATTTACGTTTCTGTATATTTATTAATACACGGTGGTCATTAACGAGTTGTCGTTGTCGTATAAAGTCGTTTATTATTAATGTTCAATTAAATGGTTATTATCATTAACAATATTGGTGGTGGTGGTCAGTGTGTTTTGTCATCAAAATCTTCTTTTCTTCCATTCGTTTTTGAAGCACTACAAACATCATAATATAATAACAATGGAATAGGTGCGGCGCTCACAAGAAGGGTTCGCCTCCCTTAAAGAATAGTTATAAATTATAATAGTGTTTTTTTTTTTTTCTTTCTTTATTTCCATTTGTTATTTGTGCCCTATCGTCCGTTATCGTCGTCGTAGGCGTGGACGTCGCGTGGGCCCCGACGACAAAAGAAAACGCGGTTAAACCGTTCGTGTCGTTCTATACACGTCTCAAGTATATTATTTTAACTCGCGTCTAGTGTTAATACTCTATTCAAAGTTCCCTTCTAAACCGTAGCACGTGCAAACGGGACGCGGGCCAAGTCTGATCAGGCATTATTTTTAAACTAGTCCCGCCATGTTGTTGGTTTCTTCTCGTCGGGAGGCTATATTGTCCAGACGAAAATTTCCTCAGACTATAGAATTAAAAAAACAACAACGCGTTTGTCTATAGTCTGATTCGTCAGATTTGTTTGCAAATAACACGAGACATTATATTTTTTCAAAAAAAAGTGTACTGTGTGCACGTAAAAAAAAAAAAAATAAAAAAAATAATAAAAATACACGTGTATTGTACATTGTAGGAATACCCTGCCTACTGATTACTGATTAAATATTCTCAGTTAATCAGTTTTTTTACTTTTTGTTTTTTGTTTCTTTTATTTTCGTTATACTTTTGTGTTTAAAGTCTGGATATAATATTTTTTCTTATTAGAATATATCAGTCTACGTTATAATAATATGTAAAGAATTATTTTAAAATATTTACTCTATAATCATTTTTCGTCATTACTGTATTAGTATAAAATATAACAGTATCCGTGGAATGTGAACTTTTTATTTTCAATGGAGCGTTTGTATTTTTTCTAGAAAAGTAACATTTATGTTCTATTTGAAAATTAAATTTAAATGTGTTCATATTTTTATTAATGTTCAGATTAAAAAACACTTAACACATTTTTTTTATTGAAAATAATATTATCCATAGCAATTCTTTTCTTTGTTATCTTTTTAATATAAACACTACTTGAATTATGATTAGACAATCTAAAAGAATGAAATACATATTTTTAATGCTTACTTTTAAAAAAACTTTTTGATCTATTATAAATTGAAGTGTCCTTAATTAATGGAAATGTTGTATTTTAATAATTTTATTATTCATTTACAATATTAAGCTGTATCTTTATTCACTAAAAAATGCGATGCCTCTCCAAGAATTACTTTATGATATTATATACTAATTTAATTTAATTTTATATCAGTCCGTTTATGATTTAAAAGATAAAATCATAATTTCTACGAATTGAGCTCGATTTAAGTAGAAAGTTTATTGAATTTTTAGTTTATTTAGTATTTCATTTTACTGTTCAGAATTCTTTATGAATAAGTATTGTTCGTTTTCGAGAATCGTCTTCTCCAGCTTATCTTCTTAGTGAATTATTTTATTTTATATTAAGTTTGGATTTCTTTTTCAATAATTATAAATTTTATTTTTAATTTTGTTATTTTAAAATTATTATAATGAGTATGAATTTAAATCGTTCAGTATACGTAATACGATTTTACACGTGTTTTTAATTAATGCATATAATTATTTTATCATACGAATTATTAACGACTGTGCAATTTTTATGAATAAATATAATATAATATAGTCAGCAATTATGACAGAATAAAAACACTCAAACTTGCATTATAAGTTCATGTAATATAATATTTTAAAATGTTTAGCAATATTATCCAGGATTTTAGTAAGACATACTATAGATAAAAAAAAAAAAAAAAAATGCCAAGCTATACGAATGTTGATAAACAAAATGTATTTCAATTTATTTGACGTCAATGCATAAATGCGTGTGCAAAAAAAAAATAAAAAAAAAAATACCGACGAAAGTGTAGTTTATATAATATATATGGATTCGAAGGTTATTACTTGGTGAACAATAAAAAAAAAAAAAAAAAAAAAAAAACAAATAACTCGATATATATTAAGGTAAAAATAAATTAATAACGTCACCCGATGTGTGCGCATTATTTTATTCTGTTAAAAATCCAATTCCTTGTCTGTATATCGTATAAGAACTATTGTTTTGTCGTTACACTTTCTGAACCTTACGCAGTGTTCTTTACCACTCGCGGTTAGATTCCACCCGTTGGCGCAACTTGGAAAACATTTTTGGGGGGCTAATATGTTTATTTTTATTGAAATTAGCCTCCCAAAAAGGCATTAACGTTATGTAATTCTCAAAAATTCTGGGGGGGGGTTATGAGCAGTTTTGAGGAGGCTTAGCCCCCTCAAGCCCCCCCCCCCTCTAATTGCGCCTATGGTTTCTCACCCACGCGTTGTCATCTAAAAACTTACGCACTGCTGTGTTATAATAATTCACAATGATATGCGTGAATATACAACACAACACGATGCTACATAATATTATAATATAATATAATATTGTACACAACTTGTTCGTAGTATAAATGGGACGTGATGACTTCTGTACCGATTGAATTTCAATTTATGAGCAATTGATTATAATATTATTAATATACCGATCGCCGACTATTATTCGTTCCCCTTTGCCAATGTGTTTCATATAATTGTATCCGTACACTACTTGACCACTTACAGTGGATATTCTCTCAGAGTCATTATTTTATAACAGCGTAGATTTAAGTACGAACTAAAACTAGGTAAACGAATAGAAGAAAAATTACAAAAAAAAAAAAAAAAATTCATAAGATTTATATGTCTATATTACCGTTGGAAATTTAAATTATGGGAACGTAGATCACAATCATTGAGGCGTCTAGTTTCAAAACCCAGCTGTAAACAATTTTCGAAATTTCGAAAAATTCGAAACAACAAAAAACGTAAAATACTTAGTCTATAATTTTATAATAAATATGAAATCGAAGCTTTTTGAATGGTACACATATTGTATGTGAAAATAAATTTTGTAAAAATATTATCACCAAGAGTTAAATAAATTTATAATTTTGAAATGGCTGGTTTTGTTGTGAATTTAAGCATGTGGCTGGTTTTAAAATTGACTTTATGAGAAATGGTGATTTTGAAACAAACACTGGAAAATTTAAGAAATACAAAACAACATTTTGAATTTTATGTATATAATTACCTAATAGTAAAAGATAATAATAACCAAATAGAACTTAATTATAGTTAATACTTAATTTCATGAAATTTGAAAAAAATTGAGCACTATTATCAGAGCAGATAAAAACATGTGTTTAATAATTATGGCTTGTATTGAAATAAACATCGTTAAATGACTGGTTTTGATACTAACCACAATTTTCTGTCCTCATTTAATATCAATTATTGCCTTGTTTGGTGTTCAATATTTTTACCAACTGTGTAATACAATGTGAATATATGGAAAATTAAAAAAAAATCCATTTTGAAAAAATTATCTTTTAGCTGGTTTTGAAACTAGGCGCCTCAATCGATTGGCCAACCTTCCTTTCAAACCAAAAAAATTATGTTTACAATACTCTACCATATACACTGTATATAAATTCGATGAATACGATTATGTTTGGGGAACTTCATGTAATCTCACCAATAATTATTCTTACATCGCCTTTTAAATACGAAAGCTTTCCAACAGCAGAGCAAAATTTAACCAATCAAAACATTCTACATTGTTCTCTTATCACTTTATACATTTCCACTTATAAACCGCGACCAAGGGCACAACTTTCCGCTTACGCTCCGCATATCGAAAACATCCCTCGACTTGCCATGCAACGTGGGGACTTTTGACTTGATAACTGTCAATTGCATATACTATTTATATTGTGGAAGTACCACTCTAGTTAAAGGCGCAATTAGGGGGAGAATATTGAGTGCCAAGCCCTCCAAAAAAAAAAAAACCTCCCTTCATTTTTTGAAAATTTAAAGATATTGAGGTAAATGTACATGGTGATTTTTTGAGCGTGCCCACCCCCTTTTTTGGTTGTAAAAATGTAAAAATTTGAATTTTTTCTTTGAAATACTCCAATCTATGTTTTCCTTTACTCATTTTTTTTTTCATGTCACCTAAAGGATATTCTGTTGAGATACAAAGTTTTTTTTATTAAACAGCAACCCCTTATTTTAATGGCGGAATTTTATTCGAGTTATTTTCCTATGTTTTTTTTTTTTTTTTTTTTTGAATTGAGATCAAAATTTGAACGAGTAGTTTTTTTAATCATTAACATTTAATTATCAACGTGTTACGTAATTATTATGATTCTACGATTTTACCAGCTAACATCTAATTATTATTAATTCACAATGTTGTAAAATATAAACTACTCGTTCGAATTTTGATTTCAATACATAAAAATTCACAGAAAAATTACCTGAATAAAATTTCGTCGTTAATATAGGGGTTGCTATTTGAAAAAAAAAAATTGTATCTCCACAGGAGAGGGACATTCTTAAGGTTACATGAAAAGAATTATTTTTGGAAAACATAGTTTTTATAGTGACTTAAGCATTCTAAAAAAAAAAAAAGAAAAAAAAAGCCAAAAAGGGGGGTGGGATCGCTCAGTAAATCACCATATGTAAAAAAAAAAAAAAAAATTATTCGACGAAATGGAACGACGCAGGAAAAAAAAGCCGGACATTATACTCGCACAATGGGTGTTCTTCGCACGACGTGTGGGATTCTCTTAACGGGTGTATTTAATTTTAAAGAAACGATAAATCATTTCTTCAATAAAACGATTCTGAACGAGGGAAGTTAATAATATGAAAAAAAAAATGTTAGGAAAATGTCCAAAATCTTTCTTATATGATTTTCTATCTATGTTTAAATTTTCATATAGTTCGAATCGAAAAATGATGGTTTCCTAGTCGTTTTTGTCAAATTTTGGGTAGTTTTTTCCAAAAAATTGAAAAATTGAGAAATTCAAAAAATGACCTCTCTAAAGTACAATCTAGAGGCAAATCCGGTTTCAAAAAGTTACTGATCAAAACATTTGGACAAGTATTTGGAAAGCGTAAATCGTATACAGGGTAAGAGCACGGGGACACGGACCCGGGAAAGAGAGATGGGAAAAATCCATCGAAATAAACCGTCGTTTGCACAACCCACGCGTACAATAATATTATAAAATGAACACACATAAAAATTCTCGATTGCTCTCTAATTAACACGAGTTTTTATTCGGTAGAGTAGTAGTGACGGCCGCCGCAGCCACGGTCCCCGCTGCGAAAACAATAACCGGTGTAAATTATGGATTATTCGTACCTTCCCCTCGCCCCATTTGTCCGTGTATACCACCTATTGTTTGCGCGCGCGGGCGTGTGTGTGTGCGTGTGCGTGTCATTAAACCCCTTTGGAAACTGGTAAATTCCCGAATGCTGCCCATAAATTCCACGGACTAGCTTCGGGAGGAGGGGAAGGGATGGTGGTGGTGGTGGTGGTGGCCGTTAAGCGCGCTTAGCGTTCAATTCATAACATACACATATCAGCACATTTTACTCTCTCTCTCTCTCTCTCCCCTATATAACCTCTCCTCCGATCTCGTGTGTGTATATGCATAACCGATCGATTGTGTGTGTGTGTGTATGTGTGTAGTTTATAACGCGATAATAATAATAATAATTATTATTATTATTATCATCGCCTCCTGTACGTACACATTGTTGTTATAATAGTACCTCCACCCACATCATGCCAACTGCTGCTGTATTCTTGCGCGACGACCGTCGTCCTCATGTTTTTGTCGTACGAGTATATAATATATTATATGTATGCCTACATAATTGAGGTTAGGTTAGTACGTCGTCATATTATTATTATATTGTTCCGTTTATGTGTTGTTAAATTTTGGTACGCGGCGAGGGAATTGCTGTTTTCGCGATGACGTTTTTAGTATAATAATAATAATAATAATATATGAAATATTAATTATTATTAGCATAATATTGCGCGCGTTTTGATAATTTCCTTCTCCGTATATATATATAATCGACAAAGTCGTCCGAGCGTTAGGGGTGGTTAACAACGGGGTGATAACGTAAAAAAAGACGTTGCCGGTGTTTCGTAAAGGGTTGGCCAGTGGCGTATTTAAGATTTTTTCGCCTATAGGCGCTTTCCAATTCACCGCCTCCCCCCTCCCGTAATTTTTAAAAATTATTTATAAAACATACTTGAATATACAATTTGTTATATTATAGTAATATTATTTAAAAAAGATACATATTATTATTAATAAAAATTAAATTGCACGTAAATTTTTTCTTTGCAATTTTACAAATTAATTATAATTAAAACTTTAAATTTTTTCTTCTACTTTTTTCCCAACAAATTGAATCAATTAAATCATCACGATTTCATTTAAAATCGACAGTAAATTCGCTTCAATGTTCAATATTGCCAAACTGTCAAGTTTTTTCAGTTCCCATTGTCGATCTTACATAATTTTTAATCCGTTTAAGACATGAAAAAGAACGCTCAGTAGTACAGTTAGAAATTGGACTCCTGTCTCATGTATAGATTTTATTTTTATGACTACCCACCCCCTCAAAAAAATAAAATAAATACTCAAAACATTAGTAAGTTGAAACAAAATGTATTGTTGCAACTAATTCAAAGTTATAAATTATATACAACGTACAACTTGTATAAAAATAATTTTTCTGCTCAAAAAATTTGTAAAATTTGATCTCATCGAGTGAGAAATACTCTTTGTAAAAAAATTCTTGAAAATTTGCCGCCCTCCAAATGTCGTCATTCTAGGCCCGGGCCTATAGGGCTTATGCCTAAATACGCCTCTTGGGTTGGCCAAAGAAAAACAACGATAAACACTTATCTCCTATGGTTATTGCGTCTTATGCACAGGGTGATCCATTAAACGTGCTCATCCCATTTTTTTTTGGCCGTAAAAAAATGGAAAAATATGGATTTTTTTTTTTTTTTTTATGTTGAATCATCAAGTTGCTATAAAAACCATAATCTTCATAACTTTTTAATGTCACCTCGAGCATGTCCTGTGGTTATACAAACTTTTTTTTCAACACGTGACACCCCCCACCCCCCTCTCATCATAACTACGGAATTTTATTCACGTTATTTTTCTGTGAATTTTTCGACGTATTGAAATCAAAATATTAAAATATAAACTACTCGCTCGAATTTTGATTTCAATACATCAAAGTTCACAGAAAAATTACTCGAATTTGATAAAAAAAAAAGTTTTTATCACTACATAGGACATCTATTTTAGGTAACATAAAAAAAAAAAAAAAAAAAAAAGGTATGGAAAACATAGTTTTTTTTTTTTTTTTTTTTTTTTTATTTAGT
>JAIPRM010014993.1:0-10411 GCA_025469315.1 Stegophylla sp. TES_Ste_2020
TGAAAATAAATTGCAAATAAACAATATTGTTTTTTCTTTAATACAATTTTTCATTTGAGTCATTGTTTCTCTTGATGTTCCTCCAAAAAATATGATCAAAAATAGAAATAACATATTAGTTATACATAGTGTAACACAAAGCATTCTGGGAAAAAATATAAATTAGGTGCATATTTTACAGAATCTATCTCCTCAGATCTGAGACCTACTGTGACGTTTTATACCGATGTAGCCAAGTTTTCCATTTACCTCTGTGAAATTCTGACATTTTCCAAATCCAAACAGGTGTTTGAAATCTAGACTGTCCGAAAGTATGGTAATCTTAAGTAGAGGTATGACACTCAAGTACTATTTATTTTCAAAGTTACTATATTACTATAACTTTCGGACAAGTATTTCCACACAAAATTGAGCACAGAAAAAAATAAATACCATTGTACAAAATATGACATACTGAGTTTAATGAAATTATAAAGTATGTGTGTTGTATGATTAATTTATGACAAACTTTGTTTTACTTTAACTCAGTGGTTTTCAACCTTTTTCACAATGCGGCACACTTCATGTCCTTACAAAATTTTCGCGGCACACCTATTCATATAATTATAATACGTGAAGCATATTTTATATATGAAATATACACACATATATAGATTTACTGTTTACAATATACTCTATTAGAGGGTTAATTATTGTGAAATAAATGAATAAAATGATGAAAAAAGTGTAAGCAGAAATATTTATTTTATATGATAATATTGTTGTAGGTATAATGAAATAAAAAAAAAAAAATCGATTAATGAGACATTTGTGCTTGACGTGTGGTGCACAAGTGTTTTATTCGAGGACGAACTGTCGACAAGCTCACTCTCAGTTCTTTTTCTACGGATTGTAGTCGTTCTCTTTTTTTACTTTTTATTGTTGTGACTGCTGAGAACCCTTGTTCACATAGATACGATGTGGAGAATGGTAGTAAAATTGTTATTGCTTTTAAAGATATTTCGGGAAATTCTGCTTGAGCATATATCCAAAATTTGTTAACTGTCATTTCTTTAAATTTTAACTTCAATGTACGATCATTTTTCAGTGAGATAAGATTATCTTCTTCGGCAAATGTCAAACCAATCACCTCGTTAACTAATACGTTGAATGGATTCCGCACCCAGTCATAGTCATCAATATTTATGCTGGGAAAGTATTTCATCATTTTGTCTTTCAGTAACATGATAGATTCGCTTATTAACGATACGAAGCTGGCGTCTACATCTCGCTCTGCAGTTCGTAGGAACATTGTCAATTTTTTTGGTCAATTTGAGTTTTCCACAGAGTTAGTTTTTCATTAAAAGCCATAATTTTGTCTGATGATGTTAAGATATTTTCGTTACGACCTTGCGTGCTTGTATTTAATTTATTCAAAAGTTCAAAAATATCAGTTAAAAAAGAAACTTTTGTCCACCACTTATCATCTCCAAGAAACTCGTATTTCGATTCTTCTATTGTTAAAAATACAGTTATTTCTTCTCTCAAATCATAAAAACGTGATAATACCCGGCCTCTTGATAACCATCTTATTGCATTGTGAAAAAGTAATTTTGATTTATCTGAATCCATACCTTCACAAATTTTTTCAAATAACCTTGACTTTAGAGAACTACTTTTAATATAATTTATCACTTTCACAACTTGATCCAAAACTTCCCTTAAATCACCTACCAATGTTTTTGTCATAAGGGCTTCTCTATGTAGAAAACAATGGGTGAAAATTATATTTTTATTTTTTTTCTTAGCAAAAGAAGTAAAGCCTTTGACTGAGCCAATCATCGCGGGAGCTCCGTCGGTACATACTCCAATGCATTTTTGCCATGGTAAATTGGCAAATTTCAAATGATTATCCACAATTTCAAAAATGTCTTCACCTTTGATTGTCTCAGGAAGTGTTTTACAACACAAAAAGTTTTCCACAATGTCTTCGTTGGAAAATATGCGTATAAATGCCAAAAGTTGAGCTTGTCCACTTATGCCAGTTAACTCGTCTAGTTGTAATGCGAATAATGGAGACTCACGGATTTGTTGCAATACTTGTTCTTCAATATCTTCAGACATGTGTTGTATACGCCTACTAATGGTTTTGTCAGATAAAGGAATTTTTAATACTTCTTTTTCAGCTTCTTCGCCAAAAAGTACTTTTACGATTTCACGGCAAGCAGGTAAAATAAGTTTTTCTGCTATAGTGTGTGGTTTCATTTGTTTAGCTACAAGCTCTGCTATTAGATAACTAGCTTCTCGAGTTTTATCAGAAATGGTCATTATTTTTGTCATTTTTTCAGATTGTCGTGTTTCTGATTTTAGTAAACGTTGAAAATACGAAGTATTTTTATCGACCAAATGAGAATGCTTGGTGGAAAAATGACGTTTTAATTTACTTGGAACCATTGATTCATTGGATAGTTTTTCGCCACATACTAGACACCATGGACGAGGATCATCTACATTACCGGACCAAGAAAATCCTATGTTTAAATAATCTTCATGATATTGTCGTCTGATATTTAATTTAGTTTTTTTCTTTGGTTGTTCACTCACTGATGTGATGTCAGTTGAACGAATTATAAATTAATCTATTATAAAAATTATAATTTTTAATTAAAATATACTATGTAAGACATAAGTCATTAAAACACAAAGAAATACCTATAATGCGTATAATAGTACATACAATACAATATACACGACGCGACATAAAACGACCGAAACGGCTGCGATAAGCATTCTGATATTAAATACCATTATAATACGTATCTACGATGAATGCCTATTTACATTTTTGTTATTTATCAGTTTTCACCGAATATCGATAATAATACTGGTAAATACAGAATGATGAAACTAGATATTAATAGATTTATCGCTCTCCATGTGAACCTAGCTTTAAAGGGCGCTTGCGGCACACCGGTTGAAAACCACTGCTTTAACTTAAAAACAGATTAAAAATTATAATTTTTTTTTCATATAGCACCTATAAAACTATCTATGTGTATAGTTATGTTCTAATATAAGAACGGTTTTAATTTTGTATTTAACTCCGAACTTCTGATCTCAATTCTATAAAAAAAAAAAAAAAAAAAAATTAACAATAAACAAATAAATAGATTTGATACAATATTGTTTAGAATAATTGATAAATGGTTTGGAAAAAAAAAATTTCACATACCTCTCAACAAAGCTTTTCACCCATAATTACATACAAAAGAGTGCAATATGAAAAGTGACAAAAAATAGGCGCTGGCTCCACTCATAATTTAAAATATACATAAAATATACTTATGTAATATAATTTAACTTTTAAATTTTAATATTAATTATATTAGTAATATTTTCTCAATATGTATACTGTCAGTCCTTTTTTTTTTCATTATTCCTTAATAGTAAGTGTGCTTAATTAATTTTTTTTGTTGAGAAGCAATGATTTACTTGAATTTGTTTGCTTGTCATTTAATGATTATAATAGGTAATTTTTACACTACAAATTACAATACTAAAATTAATACATATATATATATTACATATTATTCAAAATAAAATACAAATGCCTGTATCTACATGATATAATTGAGTAAAAAAAATTAAGTATAATCAGTTCAGTAAATAATTTTTTACATAATATAGTATATAACATAAAATAAAAAAAACATTAACAACTATAAAAGACGTAAGACATAATTAACAACCATAAAATTACCATAAAAGAAAAGCCAGTGGTTATGATCACGAAGGACAAATAGGACAATGTACATTATAGTTAAGAACATATAAGAATAAATTTAAGTTTTTGCCACCCGAGAAAATGGCGACCATAATAGCGGTGAGCTGCTTCACCTGATAACAGAAGTTGGCGAGGTATCAATTGAGTTTGAGTTTCAACTAGACAACATTTTCGATCTACAAAGTTACTGATCGAAACTTTTAGACCAGTATGTTTACCCGAAATCGTGATGACACTCATACGAAAAAAAAAACACAGATTTGTAAAACCAACACATTCCTCGCTATCACTCAGAATCTAAAAATAATAAGAATAAACATCATTGCTATCATCACTTGCTTCGCTCAGAATTTAAAAATAAAAAAATAAACATACTTATAAACACGAATGTGTTATTTATTGGTATTCATGGAACACATAATTATTGTTTGTCGAACAAAATATTATTATAAGGTGATATTATTAATTAAATATATTAATCAATGATGACATAGTACATGTATAAAATTATTACAAGACTAACAATTATCTTGTTTCAAAGTAAGTTAGCATTATAAAGTAAACTGTTTGAAAGAAATTCGTTATTAATGAGCACAAGATAAAAAAAATTATATTTAATTTTTGAAACTTTAAAAGTATAATATTATGCCTTTACTGTTTTTTGAAAATATGAAATTTTATAAATTCTATAGTATTTAATATAATATATATATTCATATATAAAATACACGAAAGCATTTATAAGATTTAAAATTACAATTAAAAAGTTCGAAAAACGAAAATAACATAAAATTATTTAGCACACCCAGTTACACACTTAGAGTGAAGGTCAAGAGAGACAAATGCCCCCCCCACTGAAAAACTTTTGGGACAGCAAATATTCGGTAATTTCTGTGTACAAGATATTGAATTGCGATGATACAATAAACAGAAGTACTAAGTTAGTATTAAGTACCACTTTGCAAGAAATTTTAATAAAATAAATAAAATTCATGTCTTATTTTTGTACAGCAAAACCTTTAGTACTATAATGTACATATTAAATGGAAAACTCCCAGTAGAAAGGGAGAGGGACAAATTGCTTTACCCCGAGAGGGGGGGGGGCAAACGTTCTAAATGCGCCAATGAACACACTCACAAATAATCTTATAATGACATACATTGAATAAATTACCCTGTATGTTAATATAACTTATTTTAAAGTTCTGTGAGTTAGGTATAGCGTATAAGTAATAATAATAATTATTATTATTATTATAATTTTAATTGTAATAGTGAAACGGCAGTTATGATGTTATGACTTTAATATTGCAGTCTTTTGATTTCCTTTTTTTTTTCCGCGATTTTCGTTTCGGAACGACTGGCGTACTAGGCGGAACGATCATGGACAATTGCGTTACAGGATCGGTGTCCTCTGTTTCGAAACTTAACTTGTCAACGATTTCTTCGCATACACTTGATGAGCTATCATCACTGACGCAATAAAAAAAAAAAAAAATATATATATATATAATATAGTATTTGGCACAATGTTTGCAGATGACACGGTTTTGGTAGATGCAATGAGGCAGATCAGTAGGTCTTAATATGGACGGTACCCTCTCCTCCCAGTGGGTGGCAAAGAGGTTTTGATGGTCGGTGCACATATTTTGAGCGGTTTTGGGTGGTGAGTAAGTATTGGGTGATAGGGTGATGTTGAGCATATGTAATATATTTTATACATATAATATATTATATGTATTATATTTAATACATATTATATTTTACTCTAGCTTTTAGATTTTGAACGAATTGAAGAAGCTAGTGTTTTTACAATGATGTTTATTATTTTTTTTATTTATTTTTTTTTTTCTGTGTACAACTTTTTGTATAGAAATACTTGTCCAAAAGTTTCGATCAATAACTTTTTGAAACCGGATTTGCCTCTAGATTGTACTTTAATGAGGTCATTTTTCTGAATTTCTCAATTCTTCAATATTTTTTTTTGGAAAAAACTACCCAAAATTTGACAAAAATGACTCGAAAACCATCATTTTTTGATGAGAATTTTATGAAAATTTAAACATAGATAGAAAATCATATAAGAAAGATTTTGGCGCAAAAAAATTTTGAAAATGTGAAAAAAAAAATTTGGATATTTTTCTAACATTTTTTTTTCTCATTTATTTTTTATATTATTAGTTTCCCTCGTTCAGAATCGTTTTATTGAAGAAATGATTTATCGTATCTTTAAAATTAAATACACCCGTCAAGAGAACTCCATCCATTGTACGAAGTATGTCCGGCTTTTGTTACACTGCGTTGCCCGGGTAATAAAAAAGCCTCTAGAACCCAGCGCCGTACAAATTATTGACGCTCCAATCGGATCGTTTGAATTTCAAAGCGCATGCGCGAGGACTCAAATAAATTGCAATAGCCGCTTGTTCAAAGCCACTGATTTTCCATTTATTTTCATCTAGCTTGTTAGGTCGATTGGACATGCGTGATACTGTGTCACCGCAGGTCAAGGGTTCGAATTAGGTAATATTTTGCGTTTTTTCCAAAGTGTTCCTACGTCGCATAGCAAGTCGATTATCAAGCTGAAATGTTCCCAAGTTACACAACAAGCCGAGGAATATATATTTTTGATTTGCGGAGCGAAGCGAAGCGGTCAGCAAACGAAACAAGTCGTGCCCTTGATCACGGTGGGTGTTCGGAAAAAATCCAAGTCCCCGCGCATGCGCTTTGACAGTTGATATTATTAATTAATATTATAAAAATTAATAATAATGGTGCGAAATTCAAATGGACCGATCAAAGATTTTTTCCCGAAATTGAAGTAATTTTGTGAGATAATTTATTTCAGGTAAAACTCACATTTAGTAAATTGAAAATACGCCCGAAATTTCACGTTTGATATTTGTTAATTCTAAGGAGTTTATTTTGACTTTTACATAAAAATCGACAACTTAATTTTGATTTCATTGTGAAACTGTAAAATAATATTTTTTTTTTTCTTGTGCTATATATATATCTTTTTTAATATAGAAGTGACGGGATTAAAACGAGACCACTTTCTGAAAACGGGGCAAAACATGTCCCGCTCGAAGTTTTTCGGGACAAGGGGACATGATTGTTAAAAAAATGGAAAATCTTGTTTTAAACGGGACGTATGGTACAACCTATCGTAACCCTAACCATGATTAATTTTAGTCAACATTTTTGAAAGAAAAATAAAAGGCTACCTATTTATTCTTAGTCTTACTACTATTGTAAAATTTAAATCGTATTGAGATGAAAATCTAGGTGTAAAATATCCTCTCTCTTCCCAAAAAGGCGTTAATATCATGCATTTTCTAAAAAATCTTGGAGGAGATATGAGTGGTTTTGAAGGCGCATAGCTGTGACATAGCTATTTGCGTCTATGTGTTATAATAAATAATAATTAATCAAAGGAAATTACAAAGTAACAGTGGTCGGTGACTTAAAATTATAACTTATCTAAAAACTCGTAAATATTCTGAATAATTCTCTTATATAATCCAACATAATCGAAATATTCTTGAATATGTACCAAAAGATAAAATATTCTGAAATATTTTTTTAGGTAAAAATATGCATTATATGCAAAAAAAAATATTTTTTCTTCCTTTTTTTTCTTTTTTATAAATCCTATATGTTATGAAACGAATACATTTCTTAGTCCCATAAAACAGCATGCGTTCGTTAAAAATATGTTTTTGTATAAAAATCCAGAATCTACTACAATGGTTTTTAACTTATGTTCTACGGAATACATGTTTTCTGCCAAAATTCAAAAATCAACGGAAAAACTAGATAAAATAAAGGAAATTTTTTATTTTATGGTCTTGAAATTTTACATTTATCGATTTTTACCGTGTAGAGTCTTCAGTCTCTAAACACACTGAGTTTTACACTCTGTAAACTGTAGACGCAGTGGTTCTCAAACGGAGTGTCGCAGTACATTACTGTGTCGTGAAATCGACTAGGCGTGCCGCGAGAAATATCTGATATTTGTGATTATAATAATTATTATATTTTTGTGCGCACGCTGTTAGCGAGTTTAACGTTAATTCGATTAATAATATTTGTTATGATAACTATGCTTGTGTTTTTAGTTTATTTCACAGAAGTTCTCATCTCTTTTCCTATACCAACGTCCTAATAGACTATTGATCATTCAAATTATTACACCAATTGATAAAACTGTGATTATTAATTGTCAACCAATTGTGCAGATTAGACAATACATGTGTAGGCAAACTGTACAGTGTGCAGTTTTAACTCAGCTGGATGTCTTGGCACATAGCGATGACTAATGCCTTCTTATGGTTACCAAAGTGGTTGTTGTTGTCAAGTGCTTGAGTGTGTCGCGAAAATTTGTAATTTATAAAAGTGTGTCATGAACCAAAAAAGGTTGAGAACCACTGCTGTAGAGTTACAGAGTTTAGCGAAAAATATTAAAATTAAAAATATAAAATACAAAGTGTCAGGGGCGTACACAAGTGGTGGTTTTGGAGTCCAGGCCCTTCTCATCGACTGAATTGAAATAAAAACTATTGGAGGAGTATTATGAGTACTAAGATGACTGAAAATAAATTTAACGGTTTTGTTGTGTTAAGTATTCATCGAGAAGTTTTCTTTCCTAATGAAGTTATTAGCATAGGCGCAAATAGCGGGGAGGCTAGGGAATCAAGTCCCCTAGAACCAATCAAAGTTTTTTCAGAAATTTTTGGAAATTGCATAAGGTTATGTCCTCAGGAGGCTAAATCAAACAAATAAATATGTTAGCCCCACCAA
The DNA here is from genome assembly GCA_025469315.1 of Stegophylla sp. TES_Ste_2020. NCBI lineage: Eukaryota > Metazoa > Arthropoda > Insecta > Hemiptera > Aphididae > Stegophylla > Stegophylla sp. TES_Ste_2020. Next base: position 8,564 of record JAIPRM010014993.1, read on the forward strand.
AATGTATACCTTAAATACGCTAATGGACATTTGCCAATAATTAGAAACAAAGAATACTTAAATTTTAAATTGTCAAAAAGTATAAATTAATATAAATATAAGTATAAGTAAGTACTTAATGTATTAATTGATACATTATAATATTAAATTAAATTATGGTGTTAACCTTTTACCAATTAAATATTTTTTCAATAAAAATATGTTTATTATTATAAAAAATGTAACATCATTATTTTAATAAAAAAAAAAAAAAAATTGAACGTCCTCCTTCATACATTTCTGTGCGCCCCTGTAAAGTGTTCCGTCATTCGAAGAAGGTTAAACACCACTAATCCACTAATAAACAATGTACCATCTTTAATTACATTTATTAACAGGATAAGTAGGTATAAGAAATCCACCCCTCAATGTGACTGCAGCTTTTAATAACACATAATATAAGCAGTATTTTATTCATAGAATTTACCTCGAGTAATCAGATATGTCAATGTTTTTCGGTTGTTCCGCATTTGAACCTTGTTCCATGAGCCGACTGCATATTTTTATTTTCAATTTTTCCTACAAAATAACCGATATAAATAATAAAATATGAACTGTTATAAATAACACTTAGCAATATAAGTAACCAGCGCGTTCAGTGACAAAGTAGCTGATCCAGAGAGGGAAAAGGGGGACATTTTTTGCCCCTTTTGTTTTACATTAATATTTATTGGTGCTGTTTGAATATGCGATCTATCGAGATGTTTCTGTTAGAATATATGATCAACATAGTAACATCTATTCTGTGCTAGTACTAAGTAGACCACATACAAGACAAAAAATAAAAAATTAACTGTCAATAAATTGACCAACCTGGCATGACTTTAAGGGATATGAATAATACGTATTAATAAGTAATAACAATAATAATAACTAATAAGACAATTACACTCCTCTAATAACAATCCTCTCGGATGTTTAGAAACTTGTGTCACATCTTTCGCACTTCACGCTCAACATTCAAATCGATACATTCCTCGATTTGCTGTTAAAAACCAAATGGGTAGGCAATAGGTTTTCTGCTTTGAATTTTCAAACTTGAAAGTTGGGGAATATGAATTTCAGTATTTGACAAATTAATTAAGTTTATTTTAGATTCTGAACGAATTAAAGAAGGTAGCATTTTTTTTAAAATGATGATTATTATTTTTTAGATTCTGAACAGAGTGAAGAAGCTTATGTTTTAAAAATTATGTTCACTTATTTATTTATTTTTTATTTTATTTTTTTAAATTTTTCATCCTGGGAACACTTTTTTGTATAGAAATACTTATCCAAAAGTTTCGATCAGTACCTCTGTAAATCCCGAATCACACGTAGATAGTACTTTAAAGAGGTAATTTTTAAATTTTCTCAATACTTTTTCAAAAACGTGGAATATCTGTCGAAAAATTTACAAAAAACGGCATAATATGCAATTACCGGAAATTCCATTAAATTGAAAATTGATTTTTAAAATAAATTAAAAAATACTGCATCTAGGGCTTTGGAACTTTCACCAACTACTAAATGTGATTACGAGAACAATTCATAAAAATTTAAAAAAGATTTAATGAATGTTAAGTTAAGTACAGCATTTTGTAAATTTCTCATTTTTTGTTAGTTTTTATGTAATAAAATTTTAGATTCTGAACGAAGTGAAGAAGCTTATAATTTTACAATGATGTTTATTTATTTATTTATTTTTCTCTTTCTGGAAACACTTTTTCGTATAGAAATACTGAACCAAAAGTTTCGATCAATATCTCTAAAGAACCGGAATCATACCCAGATGGTACTTTAAAGAGGTCATTTTTCCAATTTCTCAAT
>JAIPRM010014994.1:0-10411 GCA_025469315.1 Stegophylla sp. TES_Ste_2020
AATTTTCAATTTTACGGAAATTGCATATTTTGCCGTTTTTTGAAAATTTTTTTTCAGTTTTTTCGCATTATTAAAAAAAATATTGAGAAATTTGAAAAATGACCTCTTAAAAGTACCATCTGGGTTCGATTTTTGATCTATAAAGTTACTAATCGAAACTTTTGGACAGTAGTTCTATACAAAAAAGTGTTCAGAGGAAGAAAAAAATAAATAAATAAATAAACATCATTGTAAAAACATAAGCTTCTTCACTACGTTCGGAATCTAAAAGCTATGCGTTTTTTCGAACTATAAGAAACTACTGGGGTATCTTTTGCTCTATTGGTATGATGTAAACACAACCATTACTAAAATTGTCTGTGACCAATGTATTTTACAGTCGCCAGGTCTGGCTTTATAATTTGACGTTTGTCATATCGGATAAATATCAAAAACCAGAAAACTGTATTTTGTACTCATGGAATGAAACTGAAGGTGGTCGTGGACCATACGAAATTTGTTCAGCACTAATTACATAGGTTAGTCATTAAAAATGACTGAATCACTACCTACTATGTTAAATTTAATTTCAGATTCTTGTTCTGGCCAAAATAAAAACCAGTTTACTATGATAACATTATTGTATTAAAATAATTACAAAGGAACTGTGTTCAGGGCTGAAACTCTAAAAACCAAAAATAAAAGTGAGAAAAGTGACTATTTTTTTTTAAAAAAGTGACTTCTTTTTCTTAAAAAGTGACAATAAAGTGACTACAAGCAATGCAATAAACTTGAGAACTTGATTGCTTTTGTCCCCATGTAGAAATAATATTATCAAAAGAATGTTTTTTAAAAGCCATGCATCTTTAACTATACATTTTCCCATGTTTAGATCAAAATATATACCAAAATTAAATTAACATGAATAATACCACTGAATAGACTAAAAAGATGCCTCTAGAGGCATGTTAATTAAACATTTTATAACTAAAAATAAAATAACAAATAATAAATATTATAAAACATTTATAAATAATTAGAATATTGAAAACAAAACAACTTGATTAACGATATGTTAAGCAGATAACATTGGTCTATGCAGACTGAGTCTGTGCATAGAGTTGCTAGCTATCAGCTGCTGCTACATAGCCATAGATAAGAATAATAAGCTAAAGTTTAACAAATATTGAAAACAAAAAATTAATACCATAGATTTTATAGTATAAGAACTATTGGTTTAATTAAAAAAATATATATATACTATAAAAATGATTCAGCAGTCATTGCAAATTCTGTCTCATTGTAATAAAAGTGAGAAAAGTGACTGTTTTTGAGATAAAGTGAGAAAAAGTGAGCAAACCTAAAAAAAGTGAGAAAAAGTGAGAAAAGTGACTAAGTTGCAGCCCTGCGATTAAAATTGTATATTATAAAATTAAAATCGATTATATTCGTCGGATGTGAATATAAAAATAATAATTTCAATCGAATTCAAATAACAATCACAATACGACATATAAATTATTGTTTCGTAGCGATTATTAATTGGTGAATTATTATTAAATTATTGTACGTCAGCGTCGAGCGCAGTGAATTATTTAAGTGCAATTTATTATTTTATACATATTTCCCTAGGCGTTTTTATATTCACTCGGCTTTCTCCGAACCACCTTACTCTACGTCGTCGCGAACGACGTGTTATTTACTACGGAAAGTTCCAGAAGGTTATGATTTATGATCTCCGAACATAAAAAATAAATAAATTTAAAAAAAAAAAAACGCTCCTTTCGTTTCTTTTCTTTTTTCTTTCTTTTTTTTGTCACTCCATATTGAGTTGATTTTTCCTAGAAACTTGTTTCCACTCTCTTTTGTGATATTTCATTACCTGTCAATTTGCTTAAAAATGACACCTGCTACATTGTAAGTATAAAACGGTAGAAAACAGAAATGAAAAAAAAAAAAAAAAAACCAAAAACTACGCACAATAATGTGATGTAAATGACGTAATAATCAAACGTGTCATATCAAACGTCGTCGTCGGGGATAATTTTCGTCAATTATTTGTCTTTTATTATATTAATTCTCACGTCACGCACGTGTTACTGCACGTACGAACAGGTCGAAGTATGTTGCAATATACATAATAATAATGTGTGTTTATGATTAAAGAGCAAATAACAAAAATTCTGGTTTGAAAAATTGATTCTTATAGTTGAAATTATGTATTGTCACTGAAACCAATTCAACGAATATATTATGTGAAATTTTACCAACCTAAGTCTTTGAACTATACTGTCATAACCCGAATTCCACTAAAATTAATAATTTGCATTACAAATATAAAAGTTTATTATGATTTCCATATTTGTTTACTCAATCATACAATTTTTTTTAATAAAAATATGTATTTTTTAGTAATTAACTGTACTAACAGTATTTACTAGAGTGTGCAGAAGCGTATTTATGGGAGGGATATGACCTACCTGTACCCCCTAAATTCGTAAAATTTTTACTTTTTGTAACATTATACATTTTATATTCAATTTCGCGTCATATTGATTTATCATTTTTTATTCTTGTGATTATATAAATCAACCAATAATATAATCGTGTCCAAACCAAAACCAGTACGATAAATTGCTTATTATCACCTTTTTACGTCATCAATTTTATTATACACGTGGGGTAATTAGATTTTACATTTCTATAAAACATAATAATATGTATTTTATGTTTATTTTAGATTTTAAGTGGAGGGAAGAAGCTAGTGTTTTTACAATGATGTTAATTTTTTCTGTTAACACACACATTTTTTTTTTTTTTTTTTTTTCTAAAGAAATGCTTGTCCAAAAGTTTAAATCAGCAACTTTTGTAAATATAAATTTGCCTCTAGATGGTAGTTTAGAGAGGTAATTTTTGAAACAATCCAACATTTGGAAAAAAACACCTTTGAAACCATTTTTTTTTTAATTTCAACTTTATGAAAATTTAAACATAGCATAACAATAATATGAAAAATATCTCCCTTAAAAATGTTTTAATATGTTAAAAAAAAAATGTTTGCCTATTTTTCTCACTAAAAAGTTGTTTCCTTTGTTAACCTAACCTGTTCTTTGTGAATATGGGGATATATATATATATATTTTTTTTTGCAATAATTATGAACTTGTAATTTCTAGGAAAAATCGTCTTATATAAACTGAAGCTCTTTCCAAAATCGTTTTATATCACTAATTTACACACATATATATATATAACCGATATTCACTTTTCACTCGTGTGTTAATGCACAAAATTACAGAAAATAATTCAATTATTTTCCGCAGAGCAGAATAAATCAACCCGTGGCACCATACGTATACCTAAATGAAGCATTGAAACAGAATACGCTTAGAGTGACCTGTTGAAAAGAATCAAATTACCGTATCGAAATATCCTTTGCTCAATCGGATCGTTTATAAGGAACTGTTATCATACTTTAAAATTAATGTTATTGTTTTTGTATAACGTCTTATCCAATACGATATAATATGAAAATTTAAAGTGGTACCAACCAAATAAGAAAAATAATTGTATTTTTCTCAAAATGGTCACTCTCAGCGTATTCCGTTTGATTGCTTCAATTCATTACACGTAACAGTATACGGTACGGCACCTCTATATTATATTATTTACTCTATATGGAATAAACGAACACATTTCTGTCCCTAATGAACATACTTAGTATAATATATTTTGTTATTTAAAATGCCCGTATAGTATAGTAAGGTTGGATTATTTTGCTATTCGGACAATTTTGTACACCTACAACATAACATACAACGACACAACCTTTGAATCATTTTTGTGTTTACGTTACGAAACTTTTAGGTTCAACAACACTCCGAGCGGCGAGTTCGGTGCATTTCTGTACGTATATTTCTAGTACACATTTATATATATTGTAATATAGTATACGAATACGCGAGTCAGAGCGGTAGGTAATGACGCGAATTGTTTAACACGACGACGAACGTTCGGTTCGGTCGGTCCTATATTTGGCGGGGGAAACATTAACGGCCCGCGCATTTCCCCTGACACGATGATATTACAACAAAACGGAGAATTCAGCTCGCGCGATACACTCGCCGCGTCAAGGTAAACATAAATAAAGTCTGTAAATGCCATTTATTTTAAACTTTTCCACTTGTATCTCCAATCCCAATCTCTATTAAAACCCTTTTTTTTTTTTTTTTTCGTTTTCGTCTTGCAGATCTCGCGCCCGTCGCGCATACCGTCCCGAATAATTCGACCTACTTAGCCAAACAGAGAAAATCTAAACAGCTTTTTTCACCCCCCCCCTCATCCCCCCGTCCTCCTTTCTTCCACTCGTATACACGACACGACATTACTTGTTATTATACGCGTCTAGTTTTAACACCCCGATCGTGACTAACGCTTGATTAAACGGTCTATCTCTGAAACGCACGTCGAGACCAAAATTAAATTCCACCCTGACGAATATGAATTTATAATATCATTCGACTTTATAAATGGGCGTTGAATCGAAAGGAGATTTTCAAAATAGCTATCGTTTACAATACGAATTGAACAATTTGTTTAGCAAAATATTTAAACGTTACGACTAATGACATTAATTTAAATATCAATTATAATTTATATTATGAAGTTTTATGAAAAATTTCAGAAGTATAATGTACCTATATTTTACTTAATTATATTGATAATTTTAGATTCTGAACGAAGTGAAGAAGCTTATGATTTTACAATGATGTTTATTTTTTTTTCTCTTTCTGGAAACACTTTTTCGTATAGAAATACTGGACCAAAAGTTTCGATCAATATCTCTAAAGAACCGGAATCATACCCAGATGGTACATACCAGAAGTACACATTTTTTTTTTTTTGCAAATCGAAATGTACTTCTCACGCAGTTTCTACGACAAGCGATTAGTTGATCTATACCTTCGAGTTTCAGATACATGATTTATAGGTAAAAAAAAAAAAAAGTTTTCCGTGTAAGCTAGTAAAACAAAAAAAAAGTCTATTTTAGAGGTGTTTTACGCACCTCCTTTTCGTTTGTCATTTCTAATACGATATTTTCTAATGAGATGATATTATTTAAAAAAAAAACGATTGTCGTTAAAATATATTTTTGTCCCATTGCCTATTGCTATTATTTCACAATATTTTCCTTTCTTTTTTTTTTTTTTTTTTTTTTCTATTAAATTTCTCACCATCAATAACAACGTCAATTTGTATTTACTTTATCCGTTGGAATTAGATTTGTCCATCAATTCCACTTAGAGACATATCTAACAGCTAATGCAGTATTTTATTTATTTTTATCTCTCCGATTCAAAAAAAAAAAAAAAAAAACATATTTCAACTTTCCGAATTCAATTTTCGAACTCAGATTTTCAAAAATGAATATCGCAGTCATTTTTCTGACTAACCCGACTACCAATTTATATTCTAATTTTTTTTTCTTCCAGTGAGTTCCACACAATAATACGATTACACAACGTCACGTTACATAAAAATATTTTTCAAAAAATATAATAATTGTATCTAATTGTCAAACGCATTGGACAAATTCATATTATGCTATATGCGTCTGGACATATAAATAAATAAAATATATTACACGTATATTATATTATCTTATCATTCACAATTTGTAAGTATACATTTGTATTCAACTTTATTCATACATTATAATATTATGTGTTATCGTTTTGAAGATTTATTACAACGCGACTAAAAAAAAAAAAAAAACGAACTTTTCGTATAAAGTAAAACGAGCACATAAAAAATAGATTATGATATAATAATAATGGGAGAAAAACTATTTTCAAAATACGCAAACCGACGGAAATTAAACGCGCGCGTCGTAATATAATACACACACACACAGACTCGCGTTGTATATAATAATACGGAGATTTATGCTTATTATTTCCATTCCGAAGTTCATAAAAATCTATTTATAACACGTTATACGTATTATATTATTATTATTATTATTATTATTTAAAGTCTAAAGAGTAGAAGAGGTATAATACGCGTTCGGCCCAGCTGCCACTTTCATCGTTTTATTACTACCACTAGCTGTGTTACGTGTTTCGTGGGCCTCCCACGAGTGTCCATTATATTATTATTATTATTATTATTCCTGCGAACGTTTTTCAGCCGACGTGATTTCGTCGAAAACTGCAATTGAAAAACGCGGAAAACAGCTGCTGCTGCGGGCGCGCGGCGGCGGTCGGAAAACGCACGTAACAATAATAATAATAATAACAAAATAACAACAACGCGAATACAACGCCGCGTTGAGACGGCGGATACGTATACCATTACCGTGGTCGTGGTCGTATGCGTGTAGGCAGCCACTTGCCTTGTGAATAGGTCACCGAGAGAAGATGGTCGTCGAAAAAAGACGCGTAGGTGAGAAGTGTAATATTATTATTAAAAGTTCTAAACAACCCAGAGGGGTAATGAGTACAGTTATTATAGTTTTACAAATTATTGTACAACTTAAATCAAAATATACTATTAAAATGTTATACAGAGAGAGAGAGAGAGAGAGAGAGAGAGAGAAAATAAACAAAAGCAAACAAGTAAATACAAAATATATATACATCATTATACAATAGATACGTTTAAGTTAATTCATATTCATTATTATATTTTTTAACTTTAGTTTTGAATCAAAAGAAAAATCAAAGTTAGGTACATTGTTGCAAGAGTCTAAAAGGCGATACTCCGGACTATGTTTTATTATAATATTTGCTGAGCATTGTGGTACTAAAAAAAAGGATAGTTATTTCTCGAATTGGAAGTCGGAATTTTAAAGTTTATCTTCATTAAGAACACGATAAGTTACCGTTAATTAATTTATGGACAAAAACTATATCGTTATACAATAACCTTCTAGAAGCCAATGATTCTATACAATATTCTGCAGCTAATACATTCACTCGACTTCATTTGTAAGCGATCAACCTTAAAAAAAAACGTCTTTGGATTTTTTCAAGTTTGTCAATTAAATTATTATTTTGCTTAGGATTCCAAATTACCGAGGAAAATTCTAATACAGACCTAACAAGACGGAAATACAATATCTTAAGACAATATAAAACACCTAAATCACGCACAGTAGATGAAGTTTTTAATTCAAAATTATTTGTTTTATATGAAGTTGTTGTTTTGTTTCTTGGACGGCTGAATGAGACGTATTTACACTTAGAAGAGTTAACTGAAAAAGACCGTTTCGAGTACACGTTATAAGACGATGTTATTTTCGCCATCGTCGTGTACATTACAGCTGATAAAAATTACAGCTGATTTTATTTTGTTTTTCCGGTTTTTGGAGACAAAAAACAAAGCTTGAAACCTGTACTGCTAAAACTATAGGAAAAATTTGTTTAAAACTCTAAAAAATACAATCCAGACTTATAGATACAACCATTTCTGTAAAGAAAAATATTTTAAAAAAGCTTTAAGACAAAAAGTGTTTAGAGCAAAAAATTAAAAATAATAAAATTACCACCTAAACTACCAAAATAAACAAAAACTTTGATATAAATATGAAAAAGATGCGTGTCGAGACTTATGGACAAGCATTTTTATAAGAAAAGTTTAACACATAAAAATAATAATAATAATTAAACGTCATCGTAAAAACACTAGCTTCTTCACTCCACTCAGAATCATAAAATGGTGTTTAATTAGGTTTCATAGTTTATACGTTCAGTGTTGTACAAAGATAACGTAAAAATTATCTAGATAAGATAATAGATAATAATAATTTAAATACTTATCTAGATAACAGATATAATATAATCCCCTTTAAATTAGATAAAATGCATATTATCGCTTTAAAAAGTGTACAAAAATTTAAAATGTGCATTTGTAAAATGGCTAAGAGGTTATTTGTCGAAATTGTGAATAGTTTTTCCAAAATTTGGGGAAAACTTCTCAAAATTCGATAAAAAGAGATTTGAAAAAAAAAAACAGTTGTATTTGCAAACACCAGTTGAAAAAAAATGATTTTTATTATTATTTTTTGTTTTATTATTTTACAATTCATAATTGCAATTGTTTGTGAAAGTAAATAATATTATAAAAAATGAAAAACAACGCTAACTCAGTAGTGATAACAGATAACATAAGTTTACACAATATTAAATAACACCGGTTTTGAACACGGACAAAATTCGAAATCAAAATCAAAAAACGGAATACTTGTATTGGATACCCGAACAAAAATCGGAATACGAATGCTCGAATAGAAAATGGAAATAAAAATTGGAAAAAGCGAATACCTACCGGTATTCGTAACAGAAATGGAAATAAAAAAAAAAGTGTGTACTTCGCTCTTCGGGTGGGATTCTTTTGACGGGTGTATTGAATTTTAAAGAAACGATAAATCATTTCTTCAATAATACGATTCTGAACGAAGAAAGTTAATAATACAAAAAGCCAGACATACTTCACACGATGGGTGTACTTCGCTCGTCGGGGTGTTCTTCGCACGTCGGGTGAGATTCTCTTGACGGGTGTATTGAATTTTAAAGAAAAGATAAATCGTTTCTTCAATAAGACGATTCTGATCGAAAAAAGTTAATAATATTAAGAACAAATGAGAAAAAATAATGTTAGAAAAATGCCCAAATTTTTTTTCACATTTTCAAAATTTTCTTGCGCCAAAATCTTTTTTATAGGATTTTCTATCTATGTTTAAATTTTCATAAAATTCTGATCAAAGAATGATGGTTTTCGAGTCGTTTTTTCAAATTTTGGGTAGTTTTTTCCAATAAAAACATTGAAGAATTGAGAAATTCAAAAAATGATCTCTCTAAAGTACAATCTAGAGGCGAATCGGGTTTCAAAAAGTTATTGATCGAAACTTTTGGACAAGTATTTCCGTACATAAAGCTGTACACAGAAAAAAAAAAAATAATAAATAAACATCATTGTAAAAACACTAGCTTCTTCACTTCGTTCAGAATCTAAAATAAATATTATTACTAATCCCCACTATAATATCTTACCGCTCACATGATCAAATGACATTGTTGAGCCCAAGTGCAGATTTGCTTTACTGTGGAAATGACGTTTTTAACGGTGGGGAGGGGGGTGGGGGGAGGGCAGAGAGGTCACGAATAATAATAATATCATCACTATGGTGTTACATTTAGCCTATACAAAGAGACAGTATGGCGCGGCAATTATTATTATTAATTCCCCGACAAAATCCTCTTGTAATACGGTTTTGCTAATAAGAGCAGCAGCAGCAGCAACAGCAGTTTCACATGGTATTTGCACTGCCACTTAAATGCCCGTAATAATGCACCGTTAATGCAATACGAAACATCAGCTCAATAATCGCATGTACGTTCTGCTACAATATAATTATTATTTGTACCTGTAAACGTTTACACAAAACATACACGTGCACGACGTTGGTATGTGTACACTGTTATAGTATATAATAACGAGATAAGTCGTTCGATGCGGCAGAATTAAACGATTGATGTTTTGTATCTATAATACTGAGGATGACGCGCCGCGCGGTGTCTCTTGCTCACCGTGTCTCAGACAGTAAAACGGGTTTTAATAATATTATAAACAATAATTAAAAAGTGAATTCCTGTGGAAAAAACTGCATTTTTTATATTTTGATTTTAGTACCTCTAATTTTATTACAAAATCGACCACGTTTAATATAATTTTGGTTTCGGTTGACTTCAGATGATGCGTGAAGTAAAAAATGTTGTTCTTACACAATGATGTTTACATGTATATGTAAAGAAAATATCTTTCATTTTCTCCATAAGATGATAAGGTGATAAAAAAAAAAAAAAAAAAAAAAAAAAGTGTAAAGATTTCATAATAATAAGAAAATAAATATTTAAATTTCAAAATTGTTAATTAAGCAGATCATTTTTAAAAATTGTTAGATAATAATAATAAACGTAATTTGTTGTTTTTTTTTTTTGTTTTACATGTAATGTTGTAATATTTATGTAAATTTTGTAAACAGTTTTTTAAATAAATAGATTAATTTTTGTTTTATCGATTGTTTATCGATTATTGTTATTATCTGGAAAAGATTATACTTCATTATATTATATATTTATATTTGTTATCATTTTTTCGTACTCCAAAAAAGCTCGGATCAGTTCAAGTGTCTTAAAATAATTTTAAAGGTGTTATTTTACGAAAATCTCAACTGTTTTTTTTTTTTTTTTTCAAAAACAATAAGAAAAAAAAAGTACCAAAATTTTCTGTTAACACGGTAAATTATTCTGTAAACAATATTTTTATAAAGTTAATTTTAGACATTTAATTTATAAAAACATTTTTTTTTTTTTTTTTTTTTTATACTAGTGTCCATCTATATTTAAATTTTCATAATAATCAGATTGAA
>JAIPRM010014995.1:0-10410 GCA_025469315.1 Stegophylla sp. TES_Ste_2020
AATACATACCCAAATTCATATGAATTATTTATTTGGTATTTTATTTTTAAAATTTGCATGACCTCTATATGGCGGTCACCTTGAAGGTATTGAATTTCTGTTAACGGTCACCTCTGTAGGACGGACACCTCTAAATAGCGGTCATTATTTACAGTCCCTTGGGTGACCGTTATATGGAAGTTTTACTGTATTTCATATTTGAACAATTAGGTCTAATCATAAAATCATAACATCTTACCCTAGTAAAAACTATATCTGAGATTAATTAGGATGTCATCATAAATGACAAATATATAAATTCATCTAAGTTTGATCAGGTAAAATTAATTTAATTATTTAAAATAATTTAAATTTTTTTTTTTTTTTTGTACCTGAATGAATTTTGTACCCAGTCAAATATGTAAAGAAACTAAAATTAAAATTTTAATTATTATTTATTTTTATGATAAATGAATACTGTATGGTGCATAAGTACTAATTTAAAAAAAAAATTCTGGTGAGGAGAGGGAATGCATAATTTCTATGGACTATCTTCTGATTTCTAAAAATTAATGAATCAAAGAGAAATATAAAATTTTGTGACTGTTCAGCCCCGCCAAAAAAAAAAAAAAAATCCTGGACACGCTACTGTCCCGAAAATCAAAAATATCTCTTAATTCACTTTGAAAAACTACCTTAGTATGCGATATATGCGGAGAGTAACACTAAATCCACTCAATTTGATTTGAATTTTCCTGAAAATTCTAACCAGTGCCTACTGTTTTTCATACCAAACCAGGAAATATTTTTATTCGCATTGCCGAGGGAATGCCAAACACTCAATTTACTCGTTTTGGAAGTACTATAGTTTAAAATATATACATACCAGTTATCACAATGTCCATAATAATACTGTGAATACATTAAAAAGAGTACCAGTATAGAACTACTATACTTATTGTTATTTATTTATTCTCTAAAATAATTGTTTTTTTTAACTATAGTTATAACTTATTAAGAAATAATATCATGTCAATTAATTTAAAATTTAATTTTTAATGAATCCTAAACAACTAAACATTTTATTTGAATAATTTTAAAAGGTTAGAAAATAATTTACAAAAATATTTATCACATTTTAATTCCTACTACTTAGTTTAAATAAAAAAAGTTGAAGAATGTTAAAAATATTTTTTACTAAGCAGTTTTATTAATGTATTATGGCTAATGTCAGATAAATACTTTTTTTTATTGCCAATGTTAATTTTATTTATTTTTTTTTTTTTAGTTATTTTACTTACTGTTAGTTTATCAAATTATTCAAAAAACAAAAAGAAATTGAAATATTACTATCATATTAAAAAAAGTTTCAAGATTTTAGAGACATTTTTAAAAATGGCCAATTTTAATAATTGAGTTTCTCGAGACTGGCCATTTGTGACATTTTCTCTTCTTGCACCATGCAACAGTTATATAATATAAACATTGTTATTATTAAAAAAAAAATTTAATTCAATCCATTTGAAATTTAAGTAGGTAATATTGACGTGTATTTAAATAAAAATTTTGAAATTTAATATTACTATTTTCATTTGATGGATAGACCCAGTATCGTCTCGTTGAAAAGTTATCATTGTCAAAAACTTTATTTTTTTCTGACTTTCTATAATAATTGGCATTATTCTTAAAACTATTCACACAACTGAAAATAATATTGAAGGACAAGCATGTGTATAGAGACAAGAGCAATAACCATGATACAAAATGACTATTTCTAACAAGGTGTGATTGAAATAATAAAAAAATTTGAATTTATAAGGGAAATGCAGACATTAAAAGCGGATTGTTTGGCAAACAAAACATCACAATATGGTAATAATGCTTGTGTTTTGAATGGACTGTTGAAAACGGATACTGTGGCCCAGGAATTAAAAATTAGAATTTTAACGTAACTGGTTACATTTTACCAAGTAAAATGAATAATTTTTAATCAAAACCTTATAAAATTTCAATTATACATGTGTTAGCTACACATTTTAAATCTATCGCTTCAACTTTCGAAAGTCCAAATATTTTTACTAAAATTATATCTATAGACAATACGCACTCCATAGGTTTCTATTTAATTTAATGTTTTGTTTCATGCCACTGGTTATAATTTAGGTAAAGTAATAAAACAAACTTCAAAATGTATTTGGTAGTTTTATTAGGAAATATAGCGTGGTCTGAGTATGTTACCTAAGCTGCCCACTAACGACGGCACTGACTTTAATTTTAGAAGACTGAGGAAAGAAAAATACAAGGGCACACTGGAACATGTTTAAATATGAATATATATTAAAATGAAACTACTTATTTTATAATTACTTATATATTTTAATTAATTTTTACTAACTATCCAGATATTTTTAAGTTAAAAGAGTTTAAAAAAAGTAAATATTTGTATATTTAACTCTCTTAAACAACTTTAATATTTTGACATTACATTTTTGCACAAAGTCATTGATATTACGTGTAATACGATGTGAAATATGTCACACATTTTTATTATCTATCTTAATATGTATTATAACATACATTTTTTAACAACTAATTTTATGATATTTGGCAAGACAACAAACTTGATTACAAAACTACATTTATGACAAAATAAAATTTAAAAAATGCAATTTTAAACTCATATTAATTTTACCTCATATTTTTCGTATTCCTCTAAGTCAAAATCACTCATGTCAAAAAATCCATACCATTTAGCTTTATATAAAGCATTAACACATTCTTCAACCGTAACATAATATTCTGGATTCATCAAATATGAAGCATCCCTGTTAATATCAAATAAAAAATAAATGTTAAGGCTATTATACAAATTCTATATTTTGTCTAATATTTACCTAAATGGTTTATAACGATGTTTATATTGTTGTGATAATACTGAATATGCTTGTTGTGCTGTCCAATTTTGTTCAATAATCTATGAAATGAATAAATATGTAACTTTAAAATCTAAATTTTTAAGCATATTATTATAAACTTACCATATATGCACACATGAGAAATGCTGAATTAGCCAGTTTCTTTTGATCATCTCTGTGAGTACAGTGAACCACTCTCTTAAATACCTGAATATTACAAATTGACAATGGTAAATATTAAAAATAAATTAACAACAATAAATTAAATGTAAACTAATTTATAGTAAGTCTTTTAGTTATATAATATATAAGCTATAGTAGTATAAAACTTTGATGACTAAGTAAAAGTAATAAAGACTCACTGTCACATTTTGCAAGTAATTATATGTTATATCTTATAAGTAAAGGGCGGATTTATATGTATTTACATATTTTTCAAATATAAAGACAATTGAATAATTCTTTTACAGACATGTGTTTCAGGATTAACTATGGTGATATTACATATTTTATGTATTTTGACCAAGTTAATTTTTTTACTTTATATTACATATTTAGGCGAGAATGATAGGACGTTCATAAGCGAGCATAAAATAAAATATAAATTAACAAATTAACTACTGCAGTTAAGTTTGCAGAAAAGTGATAACCTTTTTTTTCAATAAATTATAAATAGTTTTTTTTTACATATTATAGCTTTTTGTTTCATATTTTAATCTTTATTACATATTTTGATAAAAATAAAATATACGTGTATAAATACAACCAAAGGTTTTTTTTTTAATAGTGTATTGTCGTTCTTGTAAAGTAATCAATAACATAGTAGTCATAGTACACAAAATAAATGAAAAATATATTTTAAAAAATAGAACAATAAAATTTAGCAGATTACTGCTAAGATAACTGGGAGATAAACTAAATGAAAAGGAGAAGGTACCAATATCATTATTTAGTAATGAAGTTTGTCAATGACACTCAAAATAATTAAATATTATGGAATAATAAGTATGAAGTCATTGTAATTGATTTTGAAGTAAATATATTTTTAATTTACAAAATTTTAATAAAAAGAACTATAATCGGCTTGAAAAATAAACTATGTAGTATATGGATATAATTATAATGAGTGATTTCCACTTTGAACGCTTTAAGAGCTCCCGTTGCGTTCCACTTAGCGCGTATAAGTGCTCACACTACAAACGTGACTTCACTGGATCTGAGCTCTATGTCATCGTTCTGCGCTCACAAACGCTTTAACAAAATAGATAGTGCAGCCAAAGCGTCTGCAATATCTTATCACTTTATCACAGTATGAATAAACGTCCAGTACTTAATCAATTAATTAATTAATTTTTATTTAGTAATCCCCACAGGCAAGGCCTTAGATTTTAACAATAGTTTAGTCATGGGCGACAGAAGGGATTTTTATTCACTCTTAATATCTTTTTATATATTTATGTTAGTTTAATGAATATCCAACTCGTGTTGTTTTTTTTTGGGAGGGAAATAAAAAAATTAATAAAATTTGCTGAATCTATTTTGCAACATTAGAAACTTTGTCACAATTTTAGTGAATGTCAACAAAAATATAGAAATATGATTGAGCCTAAAAGACTGATAAAAATATATTCGGAAAAAATTATTCCACAACAAATATCCCATAGATTGTGCTTATTCACCAAAATTATAAAAAAATCCAAAATTTCATAAAAATATCGTAATAGACATCAAAATGACAAACTTGATCAAAAGATGGAAATCAAATACTTTATTATTTACAGTATTTGTTGAAATTCACAGACATCCACAGCATTGATAAAAACATTTAAAATCAGAGGTGGGAAAATTGAAGAAAGAGTATAGCAAAGAAAAACTGATTCCTAATCATTAATATTTGCCATTTGAGAATATTTTAAAAATATAGCGAAACCTCTAAATACCGAAACTCTCAGTCACCATAATTTTTTCCATTATTAAAAGATGTCCATTATTCAGAGGGAGACAACTTTCTAGAAAATAACTCGAAGAAATTAATAGCTACATAAAGTGTACAACATTTATATAAAATGCATAATAATAATTATTAGGTATGATTATAGCTATGTATATTTTTTATTATTTTAATAATAAATAAACAAATAAATATTAATTGTATATATTATTATTTAAAACAATGTATATATGTATGTAAAAATTAATAAAAATGTATATAGAAACCATTTTAAGATAAAAATGAATATTTATTTGAAAATTCAGTTACTTTAGCTTAAGAACTTGATGCATAGCAATCTTGTGTAATAGATTATATATTTATTAAGGCATTTCAGGATTAGTCTATATTTAGGATTAAAATTATCAAAATCAATATAAATTAAATTGCTATAAAGTGTCCAATATTTAAAGATTTTCTTATTATAAATATGGTAGAACTCCCTGTTCCCATAAAAATGTCTGATATTCAAAGTGTCCACTATTTAAAGGTGTCCGTTAAGGGAGGTTTCACTGTAGTTCTATGGTTCATGATCCAAACTTTCCAAACATTCAAAACAAAAAAAATATTAATGAAGTAACTAAACACAAAAATGTATTGTAACATCATTTTTTGTATGTTCGATTAGCACACTGAAACAGACCAAACGCTCATGGCAGGCGCTGACACCCGTTCCACTTGGATTATAAGCTAAGTGTTTGTTTGCTAATGGAACAGTCTGTAAACGTGTAAGCCAGTGTGAGCACTTAAGTGTTCAAGTGAAACGCACCCAATATCTTAGTTCTATATTATACTGATAATTAAAAACTTGTTTCGAGAAAATGATCTACTTTACAATTACAAAAACTCATATTTAAAACTATAATGTAATTTAATTTTAAGAGTAATGCGATTACTTTATCTTTCAAACGAAAAAGTAATATGTACCAAACTATTAAAATGATTACTATTTTTCTTAATTGTTTGGACTAAAATTTATATTACATTTTATTGTAAACAACACTATAAACACTTTTACACATATTTAATTGGGATATTTTACTTTTTTATATTGTAATAAATATGAGCTAGATTTTTCCATATTTTATAGCGTACGGACTGAAGACTTCTTAATGTCATAAGCGCAACTAGGACAAAATATTTGGGTGGGCTAAAATAATTATTTATTGATTTAACCCCCGCAAAGTACGTTAACCTTAAGCACTTTTCAAAAAATCTAGGGGAGCCGAGTGGTTTTGAGGGGGCTTAGCCCCCCTAAGCCCCCACCTAGTTGCGCCTATGCATAACGTTAGCTTACATTAAAATGAAAATTTTATATAATTAAATAAAATTTAAAGTTAATATTCCTAATATTATTATATACCTACCTAATAATATTGCATTAAAACATTCAAATGATAAATTGTCAACAGAATGTCTAAAGTTGCATGTAAAATATATTTTCATACAATTTCCAAAAAAATAATATCAACCCCTTCCCATGTACCTATTGAAAATTTTATATGCTCATGGTCCTATCAATTTCTACATTAAATATTACAAATTCTTTACTTCTGAATCAATGTTACTACTTAATTTTAATACAGCTATGAGTAATTTATACTCCCAAGACTGCCTATTGGTACTTATTTTATTCAAGATCAACGTCATTTAATATATTTAATATAGTGTTTAACATCTTATGTGTTTCTATAATAATATAATATCAATCATGGTGAAAACTGTTACTTAAGTTTTAAAGTGATTGGATGACAACAATATTTTAGTAGGTACCTACAATATTTTTCAAAAACTACAACTTTTGCCATTGACTATATCATATTATGGTATGATGCAAGTGAAACTCAAACATTACGGTCGAAAATACTGGATGGACTCATGCTCGCGTTAAGCGTTTAATTCTATATGCTCACTTCTAACGTGGCCCGTATCGTTATGATATAACGGTTCACCATAGCCAGATTCAGAGGGCCAAAGTCGCTGAAAAACCCGTCGTACACAAGACTGTCGTCCACGTTCATATAAAACACACTATCGTCACCAATGGATTTTTTCCAGTCGCTGAAAGACTGCAATGTTGTCGAGTCCTTGTTGTTGGACAACACCATGAAATACAGCCGACCTGTAGGTGCGAAAAATATAATTAGAGGTAAAACAGTTTTCCAACAACTCTTCGATGGAATTCGATTTCAGGAACCGCTGCTCTCACCTGGGATGAACTCGGACACCTCGGCCACTTCGAGCGGCGTAGTCATTTCGCCGGCCATCCGGGTGTTGAATTCCGCGGCCATTTCCAACGATCCTTCGGCAATCGTCTTCTTCTGCGTCTATGCGCTATGTCGTTGTCACCACTGCCAAAAAGCTGGGTGGCCCACGCTCGCGTGAATCGACGAATCGTTTCCGACGCCTACGGACGTGTTATACGTGCAACACGTCGTGCGCGTGTGTGTCCGCACACCTATTCGCGCACGTCAACGTAGGCGCGCGTGTATTTGAGCCGAACCCGAATCGATCGACGGCCCGCGGTCGTCGTCAAAACCAAAACCGGAATCGAGAAGGGGGGAATTCGGGCGAGAAAAATTTACATCGATAATCCGGATCCGTCGATTTGCGCGAGCTTCTCCGACGTCCGGGCGCGCTGCGATTATCACATCGCCGTTAGGCGTTTTCCACGACATCAATACCGCGCTCAGGTTTACGCGACAAACGTCGCATCCGAACTGCGTCACACCAGCTCATACCTGCTCGTGCCTTGATATTTTTTTTTAGATTCTGAACGAAGTGAAGAGCTTATGATTTTTTTGTTATTGTCGTTGTCATTGGAGATGTAACTACGCGCAGTTACATACGGGAACGGAAATAATACGTTACGGTCATAGACGATACATATTGTATTATCTATGGTTACAGTGCGTACACACGACGACGTATATTATCATTTAGCTGCTGCTGCAGTTAGTAGCTACACAGGCCTACTGAACCGGGATGCATAGCAACACAATGATATTGCGCCAACGGCAATCAGAATAATATGTCGATAGATAATGGGGAGGAAAAAAATGTTTACACTTGTCTGTTATCTATACCACGATTCTAGCAACAAATGTGGAGTGTTCTGAGCCATAGAGTGAGAATATATCTCCATGTTCTGGACTGATTGTGTTATCTAATTGGTGGCAGTGGACTACGGTTAATTATATAATTAATAAATCTCAATTCGTATAATATACGAGTTATGTATTATTATCATTCGCATTATTACGAGATGACGCGTTATCGCGCCGCCGTGTAATATAATATTACGCGTTAGAAACACGATAATCCGTGATGAAAATTAAGTGTGAAGTGTTATTATTTTACGCAGTGCGGTGGTCGTCGAGCGGGACCGGCGCACTGTGTCGGGTGTAACAGCCGATCGTTATACGAGTACGATTCGGAAATAAAAAAATTAATTAGGTCAATGTTTGTAGTGATAGAAAATTGCGATTTTTTAGTCGTAGCAATCACAACCTGCTATGGCTACTCGAAAAATAGCTATAACTGCAGTCTACTAATGAATTTATGTTAAAATATAATATAGTATATATTATTTGTCGGTGGCGCCGAGTTAGGTTGTTTTTAACTAATACTCACCAAATCTTCACTTATCCAAGAATATATTGGAAAAAATTTAAGGCAATATGCAATTTTTTCTATTGAAATCACACAAAAAAATGTCCTTCTACTCTCGAAAGCAATAGTATCCAGTGGCATCCAGAGGCGGTTCTTGAGTAGCCGCAAGGGTAGGGGCCGAAAATATTTTGCATATACTAGCAGTTTGCATACATATCCCATTTATTTTAGATTCTGCGAGAGGAATATAAATTGGTTTTACATATCTGTGTTTTCTTTTTTTTTTTATCTTTTTCATATGTAAGTATGAAAACACTTACTAGTAGAGATATTGGTCCGAAGAATTCGATTAGTAGGTAACTTTATAGATTGGAAATGTTGTCTAGTTGGTACATTTGGGACGTTATTTTCCGAAAATATCAATACTTTTTCGAAGCGCATGCCTAGACTATCTAAAAATTGACAAAAAAACTGTAAAAAACGGCATAACCCAAATTTTCGTAAATTTGATTTTTTTTTTAACATAACTACCAAAATAATGAAGCTAGAAAGTAGAAACTTTCACCAACTACTAAAAGTAGTCGCGCGCATACCCATAAAATTTTCAAAAACATTTGAAGTGAGTACAGAATTTTGAAAATTTTTCGTTTTTTGCTAATTTTTAATTCATAAAATTTTAATGTATGGTTATTAAGAGCTGAAAATTTAATACAAACAAATTTGTATTTCTAATGGTACTGAAAAAATGTCGAAAATCGTTAGTCAAGTTTTTGTTTTATAACTGTTTAAAATTAATATTTTGATAGAAATCATTGGTTTTACTTAAAATTACACGCTTCATCATAGGTGTGTAATGTGTCTTAAAATATCTACCATCTTGCTATCATTTACCTTAAGCGTTTATACTGCCTAAATCTAAATAATGCATCCAACAAAGAGTAGGTACAATATAAATTTATTACATTTAATAAATCTTCAAACAGTTCAAACCATGTAATGATTTTCACAAATGTATTAAAAAACTCATCACATCAACCTTGCTATTCTTCCTCCTGTGTATTGTATGTAATAATATATAAAATATTGCTTTTATGTGATAAAATATTATAAGTAACTCTGAGATAATATTAAATTTAAAGGCTATCATCTGTGAAATAAGAATATGTTAGGTAAACTATATTTGTAAAACATATATTATCAGTGTAAAAAATCGGGTTAAAAAAATAAACATATTTGATAATGATGAAAAAATCTAAGTTTAATTTCTATCAGTAAAATATTTTATACCGATTCAACGAAAGTCAGAAGTGGCTAAAATATACATTATGGTGATATACCCGTTTTCAATATGAACAACAGTCAAGTGAATGAACGATATAAAAATATGTACCTGGCGTACACATAATGTGCTTTGGTTCATAAATACAAGTATGTTTTCAGTACACACACAATTTATTCAAAATCTTACAAGACATTTATCATTTAATACATCAAAAGCAGATATAAAACTTATCTCTCTAATTCCATTATTAATTCTTAAAAAATAAAGACATATATGGTTATATTTCCAACCAAACAAAAATTTACTATAAATATCTTATATAAAATTTATATAAAATTATCGTGTTTTAATACCATTAGTCTTAATATGATTATTAATATTGTCAATATGTGTATAATACATCAAACAAAATGATTTATGAATTTTGTAAATTCTCAACTAACTCCAGTGGCGTACAATTGGGAGAGGGTTTTCGGGATAAATCCCCCCCAAAGACAATAAAGCAGGACATACTTCGCACGATGGGTGTTCTTCGCACGACGGGTGGGATTCTTTGACGGGTGTATTGAATTTTAAAGAAACGATAAATCATTTCTTCAATAAGACGATTCTGAACGAGATTACAGTCGTTG
>JAIPRM010014996.1:0-10410 GCA_025469315.1 Stegophylla sp. TES_Ste_2020
GAGTTTAACGAAATTATTTTTACCAAAACTAGTGTAAAATAATTGATGTTGCCGGGCATTAAAAGCTGGTATTTTAAGATAAATTTGTTCTAGTAGATCTGGACAATCTATTTTATTATTAAGTAATTTATGGATAAATAATAAATCTGTGTTTAGCCGTCTTGATTCTAAAGTCGGGATTTGGCATAGTATAGCGACTTCTTTTACTGGTTTGTCAACTAAACCAATTTTATAGGCTATCATACGAAAGAAACGTCTTTGAATTTTTTCAATTTTATTTTTATATACATTTATAAGCCAAAAAATGTAAAATATGCAAATATATGCAAAATAAGTTTGCATATTTGGAATCTGCACTCCATGATTCGGATTTGTATCGTATTCCAGTATAATTCTGGCTGCGCTAAAAAAATATGCAAAGTCATAAACATCCGAGCCCTAGTTATCACTATAGAGATGAGCTGAAGTCATTGAAATCGCATTTTTTTTTTTTGTCCATGTCTTCTATTTATATAGCTAAGCGCAGAACTAAAAATCTATTACATGATTTGTTTTGTCCATGATTTTACATGTATTTAGGTAATTTGTTCGAGAATTGCCCATTAATGATTCGCGTGAAGCATATAAATGCATTTTCGGTGAAATTTATCTCGTAAAATAAGTGTTGAACGCAAAAATATAAATTTACATATTTATGAAAATAAAATGTACTACGATAAATTCACCTGGCGGGATCGTTTTCCTCCAAAAATCAAATTCCATTTTCCTCCAAATAAAAAATATATATATATATATATATATTAAATTATTTTTCCTCAAACAAATAAAATACCATTATCCTTCACTATTCATATTCGTACAAACCCATTTTTTTTTTTCTATGAGAAGTATTTATACCCGCAAATACACAACATAAAGCAATCGATAAGAAAATTTGATCTATTAAAAAAAAAAATTATTACTAGGTTACTGTTGAAGTTCAAACTTTTCTATGTATAAATGTCAGAAAAAACATATGTCTTTTTTGCTTTATAGGTCTATACATTTTGTTGAAAATATGGCATAAAATTACAAAAAATAATTAATTTTGTATTTTTTCATGTATGTTTCTATCTTCTCATAATTTATCATATTAAAATCATCATAATATGAGAAATAAGTTAAAAAAAATAATAATAATAATACATTTTGGAAATGCATTGTATATTATACTAGTTACATATTAATTATTAAAAATAATGATGTAATAATTACGAATAATTATTTAATTGTGTTTATGAACATTTTTGTCTATATTCTTTCTTTTCCATTATATTTGTAAAAATATTAAATAAATATAATATGTACCTAAAAATATTTTCAAAGTTAAACAATTTGTTTGAAAACAGTAAGTATAGGCTTAAGTACCTAACTATAGATTATTATTTTTCAAACTGAAAAACCAAAAAGTGCATAACTAGTCATTGGTGGAAAATTGAATAGAGCTATATTTGGAGGAAAATGGGAATGAAGGAAATTAAATCTGATTTTTGTAGGAAAATAGATATTTCCGAGTACAATATATATTTATTATTTTTAAAAATTAATTATTATTTATGAGAGAGTAAGTTCTTATTAAAATTATTTAAAAACAAAAAATTATAAAAATTAAACATTATACTTTTAGATTCTGAGCGAAACGAAAAAATTAGTATTTCTACAATGATGTTTATTTAGGTATTTTTTTTTTTTTTTTTATGTGTACACGTTTTTTTGTCTATACTTTACTTTCTTTATCTTTGTTTCACTTAAATTTATTTTACATTTTTTTTTTATATTAAGTTTTTTTATGCATATTTTATGAATTTAAATGTGTATTTTTTGTATGCATTTTTTCGATTTTTTTTTGCACATTTGGATGCATATTTTACCAATTTTACATCCTATTTACTTTATCATCTCTATAATAATCAGTTTTGTTGAAAATATACTTAATAAACAGTATTTGAATACAGATACTGATTACAAGATGAAATTTGTAATACACATTTAAATTCTTTGTATGAAAAGTATTTAAATAAAGATACAAATATTTTTTTTAAATACTTTTAGTTTTGGTTATTAAAACATATTATAGTGAAATATTTTAATGTATCAGATTGAAAAAAAAAAATTGTAAACTATACCGATATTTGTATTGATTTGCAATTGTTTAGAATTAATTGAATGTGAATAAAGTGTATGATTAAAAAAAAAAAAAAAAATAAACATTAAATAAAATGAAAATATACTAGCCAAGTGGGATTTAGTATGTAAACTTTCATTATTCTTAAATTTTTGAGAATTATTCAAAATAGGTATATCAGCTTTTTGATGATCTTTTAAACTACAATAATAGTAATAATATATCGTTTTAACCAATTAATTCAAAAAGTGTTCAAATTCGGGGAAAATGTGGTTTTATGACTAAGATTTTCACTATTGTAATTCAATATTATAATGTACTTTTACTCGCGAAGGTGATTACATGAAGCCTCTGTTTAACATATACCTATCTAAATAATCAAAATGTTTATTTAACTTACAATTCTTTTAATTTTTATTAAATTTATTAAAAAACGTAATAATTATTATTTTTTTTTTAAAAGATTTTAATTCTTATTTTCAATTCTATTTGACGAGATCTTTCTAATGAGCTTAATTCCAACTTTTTATTTTATAAGACATAATTGAAAATCGAACGGAAATAAGACTTAACACCCACCCTTTTTTGAAATTCAATTCATTATATCAGTGTCGTATTCACGGGGGGTTAATCCGGGTGATATATCATCACCCCTCAAAGCCAAATATATTTAAAAACTTTTTCGTGTAGTAAAACTCGTTCAAACGTTTCATTCAGCGATTGAATAAACTAAAATCGTTTTTTTTTCTTTTAGTATTTCAATGAGATCAATAATATTTTTGGAAGTTTTCAACTATATGAAAATGGAGAATTCCTGAATTTCGTGGATGACACATCACATGCAGTGTAAAACGTTTAAAAATAATTATTCTGAAACCGTTTCGGATCATTTTAAAGGATATAAAACGTTTTTATTTTATTGAATCTCGGCTACAAGCAGATGAATAATTGTTGTTAATTATTATTCGTTGAATAACAATATTAAATTAATGTTTGCAACCATGTATATACAGTTGATAACCTTTATTCGAGAGAAATATCATTTTTTTTTTAACCAAAAAACATTCGTTCCACGATCAAAACTATCCATTTTGGGCATTATGCAAATAGCTATGGATCGTTATTTGACTAGCTAAACAATAATTACACGTTAGCGTTACATATTCGACACGGAATATGGATTTACATAAATTATTTTAAATTTTATTACGCGTTTGAATTAAAAACCAAGTCGAAAAATAATTCGGATTTTAGTTTTATTTAACGGCATGATGTTAAATTAAATTACAATTCTTAACGTTAAAATCACTCGCCCTGTCTAACCAGGAGCCTACCTCGACACAACCCGAATAGAAGAAATAGCGATTATATACATTTTTACCGAGTGTAAAATTTAAGGAAATATTTGCTTAAACTCGTGTCGCTTATTACATTAGTGTTCTATGTGAAATTACTTCTTCTTTTGTATATAAAATATGTAATAAAAAATACTTCATATACAATATTATGTGCAATACGAGTCGTTTAAGTATTAATAATATAAAAATTAACGTTTTAACGATGTAAAACGAATGGATTTATGTAAGTATAGTGAAAAATGAGAATTGCATTCGTTTGAAATTGTCTCAGATTTCAATCTCGTTTATTGAAAAATAATTAACAAATATTGTTTGATTTTAGATTCTGAGTTTAGCGAAGAAGTTAGTGTTTTTAAATGATATTTATTTTTTAGATTCTGAACGAAGTGAAGAAGCTAATGTTTTTACAATGATGTTTATTTTAGATTCTGAACGAAGTGAAGAAGCTAGTGTTTTTACAATGATGTTTATTTTTATTTTTTTCTGTGTACAACTTTTCGTCCAGAAATACTTGTCCAAAAGTTTCGATCAAGAAACTCGATTCGCCTCTAGATTGTACTTTAGAGAGGTCATTTTCTGAATTTCTCAATTCTTCAATGTTTTTTTTGGAAAAAACTACCCAAAATTTGAGAAAAACGACTCGAAAACCATCATTTTTTGATCAGAATTTTATGAAAATTTAAACATAGATAGAAAATCCTACAAAAAAGATTTTGGCGCAAGAAAATTTTGAAAATGTGAAAAAAAATTTTGGATATTTTTCGAACATTCTTTTTTTTTTCTTATATTATTAACTTCCTTCGTTCAGAATCGTTTTACTGAAGAAATGATTTATCGTTTCTTTGAAATTTAATACGCCCGTGAAGAGAATACCACCCGTCGTGCGAAGTACACCCATCGTGCGAAGTATGTCAGGCTTTATTTTTATTTATTTTTTTTGTGTACAACTCTTCGTATGGAAATACTTGTCCAAAAGTTTTGATCAGTAACTTTTTGAAACCAGATATGCCTCTAGATTGTACTTTAAAGAGGTCATTTTTTTGAATTTCTCAATTCTTCAATTGTTTTTTTGGAAAAAACTACCCAAAATTTGACAAAAACGACTCGAAAACCATCATTTTTTGATCCGAACTATTTGAAAATTCAAACATTGATAGAAAATCATATAAGAAAGATTTTGGCGTAAGAAAATATTGAAAATGTGAAAAAAAAATTTTGGACATTTTTCTAGTATTTTTTTTTCTCATTAATTTTTTATATTATTAACTTCCCTCGTTCAGAATCATTTTATCGAAGAAATGATTTATCGTTTCTTTAAAATTTTTTTTCTGTAAACACTTTTTCGTATAGAATTACTTGTTCAAAAGTGATCAGATGTCGAAATG
This sequence comes from Stegophylla sp. TES_Ste_2020, assembly GCA_025469315.1. Classification (NCBI taxonomy): domain Eukaryota; kingdom Metazoa; phylum Arthropoda; class Insecta; order Hemiptera; family Aphididae; genus Stegophylla; species Stegophylla sp. TES_Ste_2020. The sequence continues at coordinate 4,908 of JAIPRM010014996.1, forward strand.
TGTGATCAGAATATAAGTGTTTATGGATAAATTGTGAAAAATTCCTTAAAAATGCATTTTAAGTGGGATTTGTCGAAAAATTTAAAATTAAATTCAAAATTAAAATAATAATCAGTATCACTTGTAACACGTTTTCTGCTAACAGATCTACGCACCGAAACAACAGACAAAAAAAAAAAAAAAAATGACATTGCATCAAAATCCCAACCCTATTTATTTGTGTTTCAGTCTGTAGAAAAAAAAAAAAACGTACATGTTTTACGGGGTAAAAAATGGGGTGCTTTGAAAATCGCTCTTTATTACGAAAAATCATTGTGAAAATACATTATTTTCCGAATACGGTTTCTCGTTAAATTGCCCTTTTGTTTAATGACGCTTAATAATTTATTTACAGCCTCATAAAATAATTTCTATGGAAAAACGAGCATAACTATACAGTTTTTTTTTTTTTTCTAAAGCTATGCGAACGAATGCGTTCGGCGAAAAGACGTTGTTTTTTTTTTCATTCATACGATTTTCACTGATTTACGCGTTATTGCAATACACTCTTACAAACAAATTAGATGACTATAAATATATGCGTTGTAAAAGTTCAAAACTAGAATTAAAGACTTAGAAACGAAAACGATTCGGGCACGTGTATACCGCGAAGTTTTGCCATGCAAACAATAACAATTAATTCTAAACCCGAAGGTTTGGTGTAGGTTAAACTCTTCACAGCATCGTATATACTTACAAGTGTGTGCGCGCGCACAATTTATGCACAGATATTGTTCTAATAATTTAATCTCCGGGCAATTTAAGTTACCTACGTTTTATGTCCCGTAAGTGCATTATATTTTATAGTTATCGCGTTTATTCGCCTGAAAGCTGCTTCAGAATAACGTTTTTCGAAACTCTAATTATAAATGTACTCGTATTAGGCAGTGGCGTAGCGTGAGGGGTGCGTCCAACCCGGGCTGCACTTTTTGAGAGTGGCATTTTTAAGAGAAATGTAAAATAAAGTTGTTTCACCTTAGTGTGCTAATTTAGAAAGCAGCGAGCATAATAAAAAAAAAAAGTGCGGATACTCTTGATGCTTTTTACGGTTGTATTGAATTTTAAAGAACCATTTTAATTAGTAATTGGTGAAAGTTTCAAGTTTCTAGCTGCATTATTTTAGATTCTGAACGATGTGAAGAAGCTAGTGTTTCTACAATGATGTTTATTTATTTATTTTTTCTGTGTACAACTTTTCGTATAGAAATACTTGTCCAAAAGTTTCAAACAGTAACTTTTTGAAACCCGATTCGCCTCTAGATTGTACTTTAAAAAGGTCATTTTTTGAATTTCTCAATTTTTCAATGTTTTTTTTGGAAAAAACTACCCAAAATTTGACAAAAACGACTCGAAAACCATCATTTTTTGATCCGAACTATATGAAAATTTAAACATAGATAGAATCTCCTATAGAAAAGATTTTGGCGCATCATGTCCGGCTTTTTTATATTTTTTTCACATTTCCAAAATTTTCTTGCGCCAAAATCTTTTTTATATGATTTTCTATCTATGTTTAAATTTTCATATAGTTCGGATCAAAAAATGATGGTTTTCGAGTAGTTTTTGTCAAATTTTGGGTAGTTTTTTACAAAAAAAAAAAAAATTGAAGAATTGAGAAATTCAAAAAATTACCTCTCTAAAGTACAATCTAGAGGCGAATCCTGTTTCAAAAAATTATTGATCGAAACTTTTGGACAAGTATTTCCATACAAAAAGTTGTACACAGAAAAAAAAAATAAAAAAAATATATAAAAAATAAAAAATAAATTACATTAAATAATTTACAATAATAATTGTAAAAACTAGCTTCATCACTTCGTTCAGAATCTAAAAGTTTTAACTGTTTAAAACATGTTTTTAGGTTTCAAGTTTTTCAGTTTTTCAACTTTTTTAAACATATTTAAATCGCGATTTAATCAAGTTTAAAATAAAGAGGCAGATTTTTTCCCAACACAATTCTCAAACTACTTATTTAAGTTATAGAATAAGCTATGTGATTAATAATAATAATATAAGACTTCTAAGCGATTTCGTAGCATTTATTAAAATAATAAACCAGTGAATGAAAATTTTCATTCTTAAAAAAAATCTAATTATTAATGATTGAATTTAGTAATTTGCTATGTGATTTTGTACTTAAGTTTTGATTAGCAATGAAGTAATTAAAAACACATCATAGCCAACAAATTACTTAAGTGTATATAAATTAAAATAAAATAAGCTAAAAATGTTACTTTTTAGGAAAAAATAATCAAATCTAGCTTTTGGTCATTGATATACAATTAAGTTATTTAAAATAAATAAATGAAGATCATCAACCTTAACATTCAAAGTACTTAAGTCATCATCGAGTTCTGTTATTTTTTTATTTAAAAATTAGATTAAACTTAATTTAATAAGTTTAAAATTATTGAAATAATAGTTAAAAAAAAGACGAATAATTACAAAAAAAACGCTTTTAATTATTTTAATAAACATTGGATTATGCATTTATATTTTCTGGATACTTTTTTTTCCGATTATCCCGAAAAATATCAGAAAAATTCGAAATAAAAAAAGCCGTACATACTTCGCACGACGGGTATTCTTCGCACCTAGGGTGAGAAGCTCTTGTTGGGTGTATTAAATTTTAAAGAAACGATAAATCATTTCTTCAATAAAACGATTCTACACTATATAATAATAATAATTGGCGAGAAAGATATATGTAACAAAATGTTATTTAATAATGTTGGGTATTCCATATTTGTGTACGTGCGTACATGTGTGTGTGTGTATAAGGTAATAAATGTTTTAATACAAATAAAAAATTCAATACAAATCTATAAATTAATAAATGATCAAACCTCTCAGTAATTAGTGCAACTGGCAATTTGTCTATTTATGGGAATCCCTGGGTTTTGAGCTATTTATAAAATTATCTTTTTTTCTATTAATAAGTACATCAAATAAAATTTACCAATATTATTAATCAATAATTAGTAGCAAAGTAATCCTTACTAAAAAACTATGTAAAAATAACGTCTTTAAAGTACCGTCTGGGTATGGTTTTGGATTTTGGAGTTACTGATCGAAACTTTTGGACAAGTATTTCTATATGAAAAAGTGTTTACAGAAGAAGAAAAAAAAATAAACTCCATTGTAAAAATGTAAATTTCTTCACTTCGTTCAGAATCTAAAAGAAGGAAACATCATTGTAAAACATAAGCTTCTTCGCTCCTCTCAAAATCTAAAAAATGACAAAGTAATTAATTACAAGGACATTAATTGGAAAAAAATCGGAAAAAGTACTGACAATTAATTCAGTGCAAACGCCGAAATAATAATTAGTAGGGCTGTGAATTTGTATAAAAAAAAATAGGAAAGTGCTTTTTTTTGGTGGTTGTGAAACATAGCTTTGTTAAGTACATAATTTGAATTATGTAATAACGAATTCACATATGAAACTTTTATCTTGCATTTTTTGACATTTTTAACTTTTTAGGTTATTTTTAAGTCATATTTTCCTTTTTTTGTTAATTTTCCGGTATTTTTAATTAATTTTCGTAAAATAAAATCCTTCGAAAACCTTTTTTTGTTTTATACAGGCTGTATATACGTCAAATTAAAAAAAAAAAAAATACTAAATGTTTCTGGTGAATAGCATTACATAAAATTCAAATTCAACCATCAATTTTATTTACTTATTTTTTTTATTATTAATTAAACATATTTTTAAGCATGTAAAATTTAATCTACTAACGTAGTAATGTATGTAATATCCTATAATATCAATATAAATATAAAAGTTAAATTAAAACTATTTTAAGTGCATTTTGTACAATAATTTTTGGCATTTTATATTGCATTTTTTGCATTTTAAGTGCATGTTTCATTGCATTTTTTTGACATTTTTAATACATTTTTAAGGGCTTTTAGTGCATTAAATTCACAGCCCTAATAATTAGATATCAATATCTAAATCAGATTTAGTTATTAAGTATCCTAACTCCAGATCTAATTGTCATAACAAGATGAAATTTCACCGACTATACTGTAAGTGTAGTCACGCGAATATTTCGTAAACATTTCAAAAATATCAGTCGACCAGTTTCAAGCCGAGTACATAGAATTTTAAAAATATTCGAAATTCCTCGGAGGGGGTTTTTTTTTTAAGTTTTTATCGCGTAACATTTTTATCTTTTTTTTTTTTTTTTGCGATTTCGAGAAATCACAAAGTTTGCGTTTTTAAATGGCTTAAAGTTTTCATTCCGGGTGGGTTTTAAGTGTATACCGCGGGTAAAATAAGGATTTCGAAAACGGGTTTACGGTGCGAGAGGAACGAAAAGACGCGCGCTGTTCATCGATCACGGTAAGTTTGTGATGTATCGCCGCGAATAAAGCGCGCAAAGAAAATAGTGTCCGCGGTAAATCCCCAAGTGAATTGATTTACCTAGCTGATTTATTGATACGTTATCGACCTTGAAAGTTAATGAATAAATCCCGCGATACGTCAATACAATACACACACACACACGCACAGCCTACACTTCTCTTTTATGCCTTAAATAATTTCGAGGTGTTCCGCGATTAATCATTAAATCAAAATCGAACGTTACTTTTGGGAACATTAAACCAAGAATCGCGTCGTACGTATTGTTATTTATTGTGTTATCAAACAAAACCCGGTGTGTGTGTGTGTGTGTGACATAACGCGCGCGTTCGAAGTATCGTAACTGGTAATAACGAAATAAATCTTTCAATATTGTATATTGTAATCGTTCGAGTTGAGAGAGAATAATATTCAATTATTGTAATCGAATACTTTAGAGCAGTGATTCCCAACCGGGGTGACACGGTTATATACTGAAATATTAGTCTTAACTTAGTTTTAAGTGTATATAATGTAATTTATAATTGCACTAATGCACTATACATAAACATATTGTAATAGGATTCCTATTGTTTTATTTTAAATAAATAAATATCTTAAAATAATATATACCATTATTTTCAAAGCGTTATTCGTTTATAACAACAAAGTACCTGCTTGTGTTGGGAATGTAAATATTAATTTTAAGAATAAAAGAAAATGAATTAATCAACTGATTGTTGTTATGATAGAACCAAGGTGAACTTGTGGTGAATGCTTTTTTGCATGTTATTGTGTGAACCTTAAAGGCCCAATAATATCCTAATAGATGACATTACTTGTAATTATTTCACCCTGTCTACTTATACCTAATATGAATTTTCTGCCAATGCGGGATGTAGTCATATCATTATTAAATATTTAACATGCAGTACTATGATATATTATAATTATCTTTTTTGCCTGACTGCGACTATTTTTATCGGATGTAGACACTAAAATGTAGTAAAAAATATTTTTACTTTGAACCGGCAGCAAAGGGTAATAAAGCACATAAGAATTGTATTAATATATTGACTACATTATCATATGTCAAAATGAATTACTTATTAA
>JAIPRM010014997.1:0-10409 GCA_025469315.1 Stegophylla sp. TES_Ste_2020
AATTAGTATTAAATCAGAAAATAATCATGCAAAAATTACGTTAAAGAGCATCCAGTTATATGCCGAAAATAAAGAAAATTCTAAAATAAAGTCCCAAAATTTATTCCTCTCAGATACTTTTTTATTCACAACTAAAGCAATCAACTAATGATCTATCTAATAAGTATTTTTCATATTAATTTGTTTCAAATTATTATTAGTAAAATATTTTGAACTTTCACTTGTATTTATTTCGTGTATTTTCAGTTCAAACGTCATACAAACGTGTAAGATAAGTGGTTATAAGAGGTGGAGGAATCTGGTGTTACAACTCGCAGGTGTTTTTCTATGAAAATCTGTCAAAAGTAGCAATTAAATTAAAAAGTGTGTCCCCTGAAATCAGATGTAATTTAGGTCCTGATGATATGTATATGAATACTTAGGACTTAATGTTTTAAATTCAATTCATAACACTAGACACGGCACACTATGACCGCTTGGCGCGAACGAACGCGCTAGCCATAAGGGAAAATTAACAGCACCCGACAATTGTACGTGCGTGCATACACACACACACACACACACACACACATACACGTACACACAAATTCATTGAAATACACACACACACACACACACACACACACACACACACACACACACACACACACAGGCACATACAAATACAGAAATATAATATAATACGCACGTAAGTCGTTCACCCCGTGTACCACCACCGTCTTTTCATAACTAACGACCTCCGGGGGTCGAGGGTAGACGACGACGACGATCCAAGCCAAACGACGGCACTGTTGAACTGTTGTATGTTTATATACGTGTACACGAAATTCGCAGTGTTAATTAGCCGAGTATTTCGGCTTACAAACTTATACCCCCCCCCCAGCACCGAACGCACTCGGTCTGTGTCGTCTCACTCGGCACAAATCCCGCGCGCACGTGTTGTATACAATTCGGTGGTAACTTTTGGTCTCCTCCGCGTGTGCGCCGCACAATGGCGGCGGGAGTGGAAGGAAAAGGAAGGGTTGCAAAACGCTGGTAACAGATCTATATGCTACACACGGGGTGCAAATAACTCCAGTAGATATTATATAATGTTATATTATATGGGTGCGTACAGCCATACGTATTGTTATAATACAGTCCGTCGGTTTTGGGTTTAGCGAATTTTCGACTTTGTGAGTATGAACAGCTATTGCTGTGATAGTGGTTAAACTTTCGACGCGGTTTAATTGAACTAGCGGGGAAGAAAGATAAAAACGAAAAAAAAGTGTTTAAGATTCTGCGGGTGGCGGCGTGCTGAAAACTCGATTGGGTTTTTACAATGAAATGGTTTTTTTTTGTATTTTCTTTTATTTTATTTACGACCCGCGACTTGTATAATCGGATATTACGTTGAACGCTAAAGTAATACCGGTGTAAATAAATATGTGTGTGTGTGTGTGTGTGTATTATGTACATCGAAAAGGTCGATTTTGGAATTTATTTCTAATGGAACTTATTGTAAGTCGTTTTTTCCCCGTTTTATGACGTTCTAAATCATAAACTTTAAAAACCAAGCAGTTTTTCTCACACGCACACTGCATAAAATACGCCACTAATTTTGAAATTGACTCTTTCGAATGTGATTATTTGGGAAAAAGATTTCGCAGGTTTTTTTGTGATGTCATTTCCATGCATTATTAGATTGTACTTAATTTCGTGACTTCTGTATTCAAATTAAAAACATTTTTTTTTTCATATTTTCCGATTTCTAATTACAAATGATATTTTATTAATTTAATCTAAATCTAATAAACATTTATATAAATAAAATAAATTATTTTTTCAGAAATTTTATTTCTCACAGATACAAGAATTTGTAACACTAAGCAGATACATTGTTGAAAATTTAAAACAACCTTAATCGCTGTTCAATGCAACCATTTTAACTAAAATATTTGAATTGTAATGTAAATATTATGATATATTTTATAATAATAGTTATCCAATTAATAAAAATTGTATTATTAATAATTAAATTTTCTTCATTATTAATACCATAGTTTTGACTATATTTTCTATGATCAATGCCCGTTTTTCATTAACTTAACACTTTTATTTTTTTAATGCATATTAAGTGAATACCAACGCATTTATTTCTAATTTAATGCGCACACGCAATAACTGGCATAGGTAGTGATAAAAATGTTTATTAAAAAAAAAAAAAAAAAAAAAAACGAAATTTCAAGCGATCGCTATCAGATATTTTAAAGCAGAATTAAATTGTGGGTAAAGATGAACCGACATCAATCTGATACACGTTCGGTTGGTATGTAGATGACATTTTTACACCAAAACCACGTTATTTAAACCGCGTTCTTTGATATATATATATATTTAATGCGACGTCAAGAAGTATAATTACTTCGAAACCACACACACACACCCACAATTTATAACTATAATAAATAATATATATATATATATATATATATGTACCTATGTGTGCGCTTCAACCGTAGACTAATGACGGTAACTATTTCTCAAAATACTAATCCCGTGTGCTCTAAATCAAATTAAATACGTTCGGAGGATATAAAGAAGACAAACTCCTCGCGTCGTTGTCTCTTGCGTCTATTATTAATCACACGCATACGCATCCATCCACTCGTCTCTCGTAAAGTTGCAAAACATATCATTACATTCGTAGCTAGTCGACTGACGGCAATTAAGTGTATACGGTATATTTTTAACAGAAAGTCCCCGAAACTCGACTTCGACGGTAGGTATCGGTGAAATAGTTTTGGGAACTTTCTACACAAGTGTCGCTTATTATACATATACATATATATAATAAAATAAAATACTCCCACGTCAAAGACTGATAGTTCAAAAACGTGATATTAATTTCACAGAGGCGATGGTAGCTAGTACGACATATAGTATTGGACAAGTACAAATAGCAGCGCCTTCAGAAAACACACATTTCAGAGTACATTTATATGAACGAAAAGAAAGGTCGAAAATGATTTTTTAATCAATATTTTGTGTTAATCTTTCCGATAGTCCATTGTGCGAATAAAATTATTTTCAAATCACTTGCAACGTCCAATTTTGAATTTATAAAATGGTCAGAGTCTACATACATCTGTGTATTTCCCAAATAATTTCTGTGATAAAGTGTGTCACGAAAGCTTGAACTTCATTATTCAATTAAATAAAATAAAGTCAATAATTTAATGATTATTTTTTTTTTTCTAATAAAATAAATATAATTATTCACTGAGTTGGTGTATTGAATTTAAAGGAATTATAATTTATCTCTTTATCAAAACGATTTTGAGTGTAGCTTCAGTTTATTCAAGACAATTTTATATAAAAATTATAAAGTTATTATTATTACATAAAAATTTAATTTTTACTTCGCCAGTTTTATATTTCACTATGAACTAAGAGCAGGGGGAAACTTTGATGAGAAAAATAAATTATTTTTCACCAAAATATTTTCGATCTATATTTCAATTTTTATGAGGTTTAAATGAAAAAAAAAAGGTTTAAATTCCTTTTTTTAAATTTTAGGTAGTTTTTCCCAAATTTTGGAAAAACTATTGAGAAATTTAAAAAATAGTATCCCAAAAAATAACTAAATGAGCAAAATTATGATTCAAAAAGTTTCGATTTAAACTTTTGAACAAGTATTTATATAAGGAAACGTGTATACATAAAAAACAAAATAAAATTGATAAAAAATAAAAATTAAAGATTGTTGTAAAAACACTGACTACTTCATTCTATTTAGAATCTAAAACTTTTGTCAAATGGTACTTAATATTGCATTTTTTGGAAGTATAATGATCATTATAAATTGTCAAACAATTAATGTAAAAAAAAAATAATTAAATGTTCGGGGGAAAAAGTATTATTATGATACACAACTTTAAAGCAGTGTAATGAATGGACTTATGTATCACATATAAGATTCTAATATTAACTCAATTAAAAATCGTGAAAGTAAATAAAATAAAAAAAAAAAGAGGGGGGGGGTGATAAAGTCATCCGGGCGTCATTATGTATCACGTATCGTGCGCATGTACACATATAATGCAATAATGCAATTACGTGAATGGTGATGTTTTGAATATTGATTGGTTCGCGTATTGGATGTGACGCGAAACTTATAACGAATCGCGACATATTATGTATATGTGTACAGTATTGTAATAGTGGTGTGCCTTTGATGTTTTCGAGGTGCGTAATTCGGTTAAGTTTTGAAAAACCATTCGTCGTTATGATAATGCGCGCGCCGCCGATGTGGTGTAATAATTGGACGGGACGGGGTGTCGCAGTGCCGAGCGATCGAGCGGAGTGACGGCGCGGGGGAACGTTATTCGTGCGACGGTTCAAACGCGTCGGCGGTGCGGTAGGTCGCCGCACCGGAGACGCGCGCGCACCAGCCGACGATCGCTTTTTCATTATTTTCGTTCGGGAAAATTCGCACTCTCTCGTCGGACACGCGGAGACGAAAAACAAATACAGAAAAAAAAAAAAAAAAAATTGGAAAACCAAAAATAACGAAATGCGACCTCCCCCCCCACCCCCGGGTGACTCGTTTTACGTAAACACGACGACGACGTCGTTATTTTACACGGAAAACAAGCCAGTGGTACATATTATTATTAATAAACGCGTCGTCCGCTTTATACATAATAATAATATTATGTGCGTTGTAGCAAGGGTGCGTCCGTCACAGCACTCTCCGGTGGGCGTAGAATCGGATAGTATTTATATATTATTATACTAACGGGGTGGAGGGGAAAGAAAAAAACCTCACCCACCCTCGCGAGAATCGACCGCCTCGTCCGTCGTTTTGCTCGCGCTAACGAACTATCGACGTGAATTATTATTATTATTATTATTATTATTTAATGTATACAGGGTGATTTTTTAAGCGTGCTCACCCCCATTTTTGGCCGTGAAAATGCAAAATTTGGGATTTTTCAAATGGCTATCCCCTATTTTAATTGCGGAATTATATTCGGGTTATTTTTCTGTGAATTTTGATGTATTGAAATTATAATTTGAACGAGTAGTTTTTGAATTATTCAAATTTTCACTTGGGCACATAATATTTAGTTACGCACGTAGTTCGTAATTATTACAAATCTAATCAAATTAACCTTTAATCAGAAATAATTATTCAAAATGTTCATAGATATCATGTCGTGTGCACGAGATTAAATTTTACATTTACAAAATATTAATTAGTCAGGTCGTCTTATCTCATTTACCTATTGAGAATAAATTAAAAAATATGTGCTCAAGTAGCCGTTTGAAAAAAGAAAGTTTGTATCTCCACAGGACACACACTAAAGGTGACATGAAAAAAATGAGTTATGAAAAATATTGGTTTTACAGTAACTCGAACATTCCGGAAAAAAAATCCCAAATTTTGCATTTTCACGGCCAAAAATGGGGGTGAGCACGCTTAAAAAATTACCCTGTATATATAGACGCGCGTATATTTGCGTGCATTTGTGCGCGGTGTTTGTGCAACAAGAGGCGCAGAGGAAATAATAATAATAATAATAATAATAATAATAAGCCTGGATCGGAGCGCGGTGGATGAATCCGTGTGGGGTCGCGCGCGCTAATGAAGCGACCGCGTGTGCCAGTTGTCTCTCGGGGACCGGTGTGTACCGATATACTACTACTCCTCGATGGCCGTCGAGTCTCGCGAGACCATGACATATATGAGTGTGTGTGTTTTTAGGGAGGGGGGTATTTACATCAGAGTGATAAAATATTATGTGTACATTTGTCCACGTGGTCCAACACTAACCGAATTTAATAAATTAACATCAATATAAAAAAAAAAAAGCCGGACATTCTTTGCACGACAGGTGGGATTCTCAGACAGGCGGGTGAAAGCTATAACGTAAGAATCGATTTTCACCTAATCTGTACTCCAATTATTGAGCTGGGGTGTGTTTGGGCACAAATTATCGATCAACTATTTATTTGATAAACTTCTAGGTGCAATAAATGTAAAAAAGCCTTTCATACTTCGTTCCAAAGGTATCTTCACTCCTCGGATGGGATATTCTCGGTGGATATGTCGAATTTTAAAGAAACGACAAATTATTTATTTAATAATACTGGACTAATATTTTTATCTGAAAATATGACTTCATACATAAAAACGATAATAAAATGAAATAAAAATAAAAGAACTCACAGATTTATAAAAACTATAAATCCTTTGCTCCGCTCAGAATGTGAAATTAAAATTAATTTTGAATCTGAGGTAAATTATAACTTTTGTCGTTGTTATTGTTAAATTAAATAAATAATTAGACACGAAAATAACATTGTCAAAATGATATGCTATAAGCTTAACACATAATTTAATGTACTGCATATTTATAGCCATACCTAAGTATCTCTTTCTTATATTAATTTCATCACTTATTTTTATTTTTGAATTTTCTGAAGTTTGTAATTTATAATACGACAAATTGAAAATGTTAAATATTAAGAATTTCAATACAATTAGTTGGAATTGGGTTTGTATATGGTCGTTCCTTGAATGGTTGTTCACAAGAACGTGTTTAATGTGATGCAATACGGACTATTATCATATGCAGATTTTTGGATCAATTCATATATTATTTATAACATTATTGATTTACTCATAATTTATTTTATTCTTACTTTTAATTAACGTGCACGATAAAATCACCAATATTTACCAGAAAAAAAAAAAATTGTAAAATTTAATTATTAGTTCCCAATTTATTCGTTTTAGAGTGCATATTAATAATGTTATGTTTGCATATTTAGCGAGTTCCGAGTGTACTTTGCCCTAATAATTTTAATATTAGGTATATAGTGCGTGGTAGTCAAACAACGATACGGACACCGAAGTCATGATATACAACTACCACACGGTACAGGTATATTTCAGCGCGTATAACAAAATTATTATGTTACACGCATAATATTACAACGCCTAATAGAATATTATTATTATGTATATTCTCGTGTACGGGATGAACCGCGACCTGCTGTGCGAACGCTATACGATGACGACACGCGGCCCCATTGTTTACTGGCCTCGTGTATTATAACAATAATAATATATCCCGTGCGTATACAGAGTGATCCGAAATATGTGTGTGTGTGTGTTGTATTAGTTTTACTACATTTATACACAACATGGCCGAAAAATTCATACTGTTAAGAAAGTTGTATAATATTGGGAAAATCGTCTAAAATGATTTGTAAATTATAATACAGTTTTAAGGCACTCAACTTTTGAAAATTAAAATGGAAATAAAGTTAATTCTTTTTTGCAAACTCAACGCGAAGAAATTTTTTTAAATACATTATAGTTAGTTTTGTATGCCAAAGTTCAGTAAACTCAAAATGTTTGAGAGCGGAAACGTGCGACGAAAACTATGTATGCTGAGATGCTCGATAATATTTCAGTTTCAAAAACTTTGTTTGCTGCCGTTCTAAATGAATTAATGTGTTTCATTCATTAAAATTTATTAAAATAAACGTGTTTGCAAATAAACAATAGAACTACTTAGATTTTTAAAAACCTACCCCCAAAATGATTCCTAAAAGCTTGTATAACTATATAATTTAAATAACATAATGGATTTTAATTCAGACATTTACATTTTTCTCTGTATCGATGTATATATATGAGAAAACTGCTGTATAATAAAATTCCGAATCACTCTGTACACGAATATTTATAAACTATAATAATATATGAGTGCGATTGTCACAGTCGCCACAGCGTTATGTCGTCGTCGTGAAAATAAAAGTGGTGAGTAAAATAACACTTCTATTCTCGGACGTATTATAATACACACACACACACACACACACACACGTTTATCACACGTATTGTATACACGTGTGTGTGTGTGTGTGTGTATGTGTGACATCGAAACCAGTTCGAACGCTCTACATAATAATAATAATAATAATAATAATAATAATAATAATAATAATAATATTTTTGTGTGACATTGTATTATGTTCGCCTGAGAAAACTGCAGATCTCGCGTGTGAACTATAATATAATAATATGTATATCGGATATACACTTAGCGTTGCAGCTGTTAGTGTTCTATCATTGTTACAATGATAAATTTTGGACACTATTATTATTGTGATTATTATTATGATCGTCATAATCGTCGCCCGTTATCAAAGGGGTGCGTGCGAATCCTGTCCCTGTGAAATCGTTCGTAGAACAAGTACTGTTATATTATTATTATTTTTTTTCTAAACACAGACGAGCCCCCCTTATTGTGGCATTTCGTCATCTCGTAAACCCCACGCGAAATATTCCCGTATGAATACCCCCCTACTACCGTGGCCGCGCTACACCTCCGCCGCCCCAGGTTATTTTCAAATACATCGTGTTATATACAATATAATATTGTAATGCAGTTCTTTTTTTGTACAAACACGACCACGGGTTTGAGTCATACCGATTATAATAATTATCGAGTTCGTGTTTATCCGGCACTCGATTATATTAATTAGGGCTAGGGACTTATAGCTCTAAAAAAACTTATAATATGCATGCATTTATGCTCTAAAAATGTACCAAATATGCTCTAAAAATGCTAAAATAATTTCTTATAAAACATTAATTTCACTGTAAAAACTCAAAAAATTTAAAAATTGTATTGTAGGTATAATATATTTTAATATGTATTATTAATACATATTCTTCTTCTTTAACAAATAAAAAATATCAAATAATATCCAATCTCTTCAGTTATTCAGGGAAAAATTTTCCTATACCAAGAAAACTCAAATTAAATTTTGAAAAATAGGTGAAATATGTACTTAAAATTCAAATATAACCGAAATATGCACTTATATCGAAAAAATAGTTAAATATGCAAACTAAAGAGAACTGTATACAACTCCTAGTGTTATGAAACGCATTTCTATATTACTTAGCTATGTTTTGAATGATTTTCGAAAAACACGCTAACTCCTATAAGTCCCTAATTATAATTATCGAGTTCGTGTGTTTATCCGGCGCTAACCGTTTTGTGAAACAATATTTTTGCACTACTTATTGAAATATCACAACGTTAACGGAAGTAAGTGGAAAAGTCAGAGCCCAAAACGTAAAATTGTTCGCTATATCCGTCGTATTAATTTCGATTTCAATGTTTATACAATTTTTATATCATCGTTTATTTTGTTTTTTTGATTTAATTTTCGTTTGTATAAATGCGGTTTAAGTGAACGTTTTTTTTCAGAATCTAGATTATGATAATGCGACTTCTTCGTAGGAGACAAATTTCAATTTTTTTTTCACTGCATAGATGATATTATTATATTAAACGTATCACGTGATTTGTTCTCCATTATTATTATTATTATGAACAGCTGAACAACAACCTTAGCGAAACGGCCGAATACAGTCTTGTCGATCAATTAAAATTTAATATTACATCGGGAGTCTGTTTACCCTTTCTGGAAATCACGGGAACACACCAGTGCTACTACTGTACACACACACACACACACGCGCATATACGTATTATGAGAATATATTTATAGGTGTATACATATATAACTATACATAATATTATGCGTATTTAGTAATATACCATAAAACGGTCGATATTGTGTACGCTCTACGTATAATGCATAATATAATAGCCGTCGTGGCTCATTGAACAACTGGGAGAGTATGGGCTAAGCGGTGGCCCCGAGTAGTAGAGGAGTTCAGCTTCCTTATGGTGCATTATAGTAGTTATTTACGTAAATTAACTGTATGTCGTTAATACGCGTCGTTTCGTTTATTGATTGAAAAAAAGACGAAATAAATAGATACTCACTCGGCTGTATATACATACATTAAGGGTAAGTTACCAATATTTTAACTAGCTTGAGTTACTCTCAACAAAATTAGCCGAACTAAGGTTAGATTTGACTTAAAACGTAATTAAATATGATTCACTAATAACTAAATTTCCAAATAAAATGTCAAATGAATAATCTGTATTTAATAGGTTTTAATTTGTACCCCAGTTATAATATGAATTTAGAAATATAATCTGTTAGGAATATACATTGACCTTATGAACCTTAAATTTAATTACAAATTATCTATATAATTAAATATACATATAATTTGGAAGAATAAAGAAAAACAAACAATCTAAAACAATTTGTCAATTTCAAGATTTAATGTTAAATGTTAATCAATTTTTGATGTTTTTAAAATTAATTAAAATTAAAAGTAATTCTCTTAGTTTTTTTTTTTTAACACATCAATATTCCTTTTAGATTCTGAACAAAGTGAAGAAGCTAGTGTTTTTACAATGATGTTTATTTTTTTTTTTCTGTGTACAACTTTTCGTATAGAAATACTTGTCCAAAAG
>JAIPRM010014998.1:0-10408 GCA_025469315.1 Stegophylla sp. TES_Ste_2020
TGTTAAAAGAAAAAAAAAAAAATAATAAAAAAAAAAAAAATAAACATCATTGTAAAAACACTAGCTTCTTCACTTTGTTCAGAATCTAAAATGTTTTAAACATTTGTTTTTATACATAATTTAGTTTTCGCTGTACATATTTTGATCACATAAATCACTTTCATTGTTGTTGACGACATGTGATATTTTTTATAATAGGGTTAAAATTGGGTTGCAATAAGTCTTCTTTATGTGTAAAATAATAATATAATGTACTGTTATAAAATACTATATCAACTATACTGGATTTAAAATTATAAATAATCATCGTACCATTACATGTATAATTTACATCAGCATAATTGTTCGAAGTATGGTGTACGATATATAATTTATGGATAATTGTCGAAGTTAGTTGTGCTTTTTGTTACTAAAATTTAAAAAGTCAGTTGTAAATCTTAAAGATTTATTGTGGCATTAAAATAAAAATAAAGTCTTGAGAACGAGTTAACGCAAAGAAAATACTTATGAACCAATTAAAACACCTAAAAATAATTTTATCTAATTTTAAACGGCCAATGGCATTAGCCGATTAAAAAAATGTTTCGATCTTGTTTTAAAATGTTAATGATACGGATAGCACAGTAATTTACTGTGGTAATTAAAATTAAGTTTTAAGTATGTTATAAATACGACCCAAATCACTGTAATATATCGATATTTGGTTACAACAATTTTAATTTATTTTCAACCAAAGTGTAGAACTTAAATTCTTGTTTGGGGGTAATTTAATGTAATATATCAACGTTAAAATTTACGATGCAAATTATCGTAGTTCCGAGTAAGTATATCGTACAATCTCTATAGTGTCGAGTTGGAAATTATTAAAGTTGAAAATTAATTTTACTGCTCGCTTATTAATATCGTAGATAAGCGCCGCGAGGTGGACTTTTATTAATATCGCAGCAATAAGGCCGAATCGGATTATTTTGAACTCGTACGATCAAGTCGGAAATAAAATATGTTGATGGTCGCGAGTTCCTCGTATATTGCCACCACCCACCTGTCACATCATATTGTAGTAATACGCTCGTTCGCCCCACCAGAGAACGGCATCGCCTTCATTGCCGTCACGGCGGATGCGGGCGACAATCCGATGTGACCGTCTCACAGTATCTCTCCGCGTCTTTTACCTCTATTATATTATTATAATTATTATTATATATACAAAATAACGCGCGTTTATTATATTATACGTACCGATTCGCGTACAACGAGAGAAATAACAGGAGGTAGTAGACATTATATTATTATACAGGTCATAACTGCTGCGGTGACGGTAATTAATTTAGACGGCAATCTCTTTGGTGCTGGCGGTGGTGGCGCGCGTGCCGTGGCAACACTTAACCGCGTTTCCCAATATAAGCTCCCTCCACCCCCCCCCACTGGTGTTATTATTATTATAATACCGCGCGCGATGGAATCAGTGGTGTCGTCGTCGTGGTTGACGGGCACCGCGGCGGGGGTTGGCCACGAATCGCCTCTTAAACCCTGAGAACCGTCGTCGCCAACCACCGCCACGTCTCAGAATAACGATAACGAAATTATCGTATAGTAATTAATTCAACGTCGTCATCGCCCGCGGCGGCGGTGGTGTCGACGGCCAATTACGGAAGACCTTACCCGTTTGGAATGTTGATATTCAGATGGGACGGGGATGAGAGGGGAGGAAGACGAGGGACCCTCTTCCTTCTGCGTGCGGTGAAGTAAATTTTTTCGTACGACCGCACGCATCCTCCTCTATCGCGTCGCTCGACCTGTTGCCCTCGTGCGGACGACGTTGATTTGCCGCCGCCACTACCGAGAACGTGTTTGTTGCTCGTCGTTGTTCCAACGCTTTTTTTTTCTTTTATCTCTGTTAGCCCTTTGCCACTGTCTGCATATAATTATTTCGGAATAATTTCCATTTTCCAGTAATTATAAAATTCTCGAAAAACATTCGCCGGCCGCGTATATTATAACACTACCATCCAAAACTTCTCGCTCGGGAACAGATATTAATTTTTCAATTGCGAATATTCCCTTCTACAAGACAAGATTGCGTTAGCTGTTTTCGGTAAAACTTTTTATTTATTTTTAAACTAATATCGAGTCGTCCCTGTGTTATGTCTTATCCTTGCCGTAGATACCTTACGATATTTTGTATATAGGTTATGCATGACCGGCAATTAATGCCAGAACTTATCATGCATGATTATTTCCACACTTATAACATTGGTTAAATAAATTCGAGAGCACATTGACTCGTGGTCCCTCAAATGACAATTTTGAGTCCATTATCCATGTACAATAATTTATTCTATAAAAACATTTTATCTTAGCATATGATAATTTATATCCGAGAATAAAAAAAACAAAAATCATAATTTTGTGATAAACATTAACAGATCTTAGATTTTTAGTGAAGAATGAATTGGATTAATAATGTATAATGTGATTTTAAGATTCTAAGCGAAGCTGAACATATAAGAAAAAAAAGGACACTGACGAATCTGATCTACAAATATTTTTTTAAAATATTATCATGGGTAATTTGGTTTTGACACCACTGAATTATAAAATATAAATATCAGCTTGTGTCACACTTTTTGACTCGTTATATCCAATATATATATATATATCAATACCATGAGACTTCCAGTCATAAACATCATGATTATTATCGCCATATTATGTATGATCTATTATTATTATAGATTAGGTACTACTAATTAGGTATGAAATAAAATAATCATTATTCATTAATTTCGTAATTATTATTCAAATAAAATTTCAAAGTAAGTTATTGTAACTATCTAAGTTTTAGTTTATTAAAATGGACAAAGTAAAATATTTATTGTCAACACTAGAACTTTTGGGATATGCGTCAATCGTTTGTCGAAAATAGTTCGTGCGTCAATTATTCAAATACAACAATTACTCGCGGATAAAATGTTCGCAGAAAGTTTTTTCAACCATGATTGATCAGTTGCGAAAACGATAAACATTAGCACTAATTATGTTATAGTGCATTAATGTTGACCAACGACGAAAATGACGTACTTTTTGCACCATACTTATTTTTCCGTACGCCGGAAGATTTTATCGTATAATATTTAAGTGTAGGTTAGTTCACCGGATGTTTGGTCGACTTGCTAAGCTCGTCGACACCTCCGCAGCGCTCCACTTCGCTCCGCAAATCAAAAATATCCTCGGTTTGAGGTGCAATGTGGGGATATTTCGGCTTAATAGTCGTCATTTGCATTGCGATTTTTATTTTTCAAAGTTGGCATGTGTGAATTTCTCGAATTTCGATTTTTTTTTTTTTTTTGAAATTGATAGTTTATATTTTCTCATTAATATCGAAAAACTGGTAAACGTTCTTATTTTAAAGTAATATAGTTTGCAATAACTCTTAAAAAATAATTTTGTTTAAATTATTAATACTGGTTAATACGATAAATATCAACTGTATCAGTTGTTCAGCCTAAAAGGTATAATGTGCTTAATCGTTCGATAGTCGATTGTCGTGCTCAAATTATCGTTTATTAAATTTGGCAACGTCGGGAAAAAAATATCGAACGTTCTCAATCATTTCACCAAAAATAACGTTCTCAGTCGTATTTTACTGTATAATACACTATACTGTCTTTTTTTTCTCTTCAATAACCTCTGAAATTTAAAGATTATTACAATATACATACATACGAACAATTGCCACGCGAATAATTGTCGTATTAGAATAATTGTCATGCGAACTATTGTCGTTGAACAATTGACGTGATACCAAACTTCCATTGTTCCCTGAATAAGAACTAAATTTAGTTCACCTAAATCGAGTCTTCATTTATTTTATATACAATTTCAATGTTGTAATCATCAATGCTCATTTTTTTTTTTTAATAAAACAAAATAGTCATTTTTTACTTGAATAAATTACAGAAATTGTAGTGATGAATGTTAGGGGTAAGGGGGGAGGCAAAGCCCCTATGGGTTCATGAGACATAATACTTTTTGGAGACGCTATTTTTTTTATACTTATGTGTCCCACTTTTATTTTTTTCAAATTCATGCACTGCCTCTTAGTTTGGAGTTATGACTAAATTATTAAAATTGATTTGATAAAAATCTCATTTATGGCATATTTTGCAATTTTACTCAATTTTACGGTACTTTTTCTTGTTGTAAGAAATAGTAAAGAGAATTTTGAAAAATTACTTGTTTAATTACCACCAAAATCTGATTTCAGTTCTTAAAAGTTTCTGTATAAAATTTTTGGATAAGTATTTCTATACAAAAAAGTATTTCCATAAAAAGGAATTAATGAACATCATTGTAAAAGCCCGAGTTTTTTCGTTCCTTTTAGAATTTAAAATAAAGTGAAATAATAACAACTTACGGGTCATATATTCATATAATTTGCACGACACTGTTACAAATTGAGACAATGCAAATTGAGGTTTTTCTGTAAGTGTGTTCGTTGGAAATGTTACTATACACAGTGATAACGATTGTTGTACTCGAATCCTCTTATTGACGCTCGTATCGATAACACGGAAAAAAGAATTAAGGATTTGAATTTGTCTACTTGTATTAATGGTGTCTAGGGCCTATGAGTGGCTTATATAGTTCTGTACAAATAGTGGCCATTGTGTATTGTTATTTTTCACGTCAAACTTAAATCGAAATGTGTTTGTCTGCCCAGTGGAAAAGATTTACCCTCCGGCATTTTCTCAAAGTCGTTTTTTCATTTGATCTGTACTAACGTGAAATGGTGAACGAATGCGCAAAGTATTGGAGAATTTACGGTGACTTTTGTTGCCAAATATGCGTTATTGATCGTATAAATATTTACTTCACAGTAAATTTGGTTGCATAAATCACGTTATGAGTTAAAAATTGGCCTTTGAATAAATCAGTTAAAAAATATATAAATTGGTTGCATATAGTTATTTAATTTTAGATTCTGAACGAAGTGAAGAAGTTAGTGTTTTTACCATGATGTTTATTTATTTATTTATTTTTTTTCTGTATACAATTTTTCTTATGATTACTTGTCCAAAAGTCTCTACAGTAACTTTTTGAAACCGTATTTGTCTCTAGTTGCCTCAATTTTTTTTTTTTTTTTTGAAAAAACTACCCAAAATTTAACAAAAAAGACTTGGAAACCATCATTTTTTGATTCAAACTTCATGAAAATTTAAACGTAGATAGACAATAATATGAGAAACATTTTGGCATAAGAAAAATTTGAATATTTTTCTAACACATTTTTTTTTTCATTAAATTAAATTTCCTTTTTTTATTAATTAAATAAAAAAAAGTAAAGTTAAGTAAAGTAAAGGCAAGAAAACTGGACATACTTCGCACCACGGATATTCTTCGTTCTTCGGGTCGGATACTCTTGGTAAGTGTATTGAAAATGACTACCATTATTTATCTTTTTTCTATTAACTTCTTTCGTTAAGAAACGTCTTATTGTTTCTTTAAAATGTGAAGTATGTCCGGGTTTTTTTAATACGGTTCTTATTATATATATATATGTTATTATTTATATAAATTATTAAAATAAATTTACCTCAAAACACTTAACTCTCTAAAAGATAATCCTCCCCCCCATAAAAAGGCTGTCCTAGGCTCTAGTCTACTTCGCCTGCTAATTATTAATATTATTTATAATATTGGCTTAATATGCCACTGAAAACTACTAAGAAAAAATGGCATCTCGTACGTACCTTTTTCGGAAAAAATTATATTCATATAATTACTGGTTGTGACTTTTGACAAGCATTCTTATACAAAATGTTGTACACATAAAAGAAATAAAAAATATAAACATCATTGTAAATTCATAAGCTTCTTTGCTCCACTCAGAATATAAAACAATTTCATTTTTATATTTTCATAAATAATTGTGATAATATATATGCAGAAAAATTGATTTTGTTTTCTAATTTTCCTTCATATTGGCTTTATTTCTGAACATCTAAGAAAAAAAAAAGAATACTGACGGATCTGGTCTGCAAATATATTTTTTTAAATATTATCGTGGGTAATTTGGGTTTGAGACAATTGATTTAAAAAATATAAATATCAGATTGCGCCATATTTTTAAGTCATTACATCTAACTATACCACGAGGCTTCCAATCGTAAACATCATAATTATTATCGCCATAATATGTTTAATTTATTATTATAGATTAGGTAGGTATAATTAGGTATAAAATAAAATAATAATCATTATTCATTAAATTCATAATTATTATTCTATTCAAATTTTTAAAATAGATTGTTGCAGTTATTTAAATTAAGATGTCCCATTCTTTTTTTTTATGTAATATTCACGTCAAAACACAATACAAATTTTTCATGAAAGTATATAAAGTACATATTATGTTACGAGCAAAGTATTGAAGCTGACAATCTTTAAAATGGCAAAAATTATTAGGTTAAGACAAGTATTCATGACTTTGACACTTAATACCTAATTTACAAATAACCAATATTTCCATTTGTTTTTTTTTTTTTATCGTTGAAAACAATTTGTTTAAAGATTTCTTTATATTAGATAAAAAATAGTTTATTGTGACTAAAAAAAAAGTCGGATATACTTCGCACCATGGGTATTCTTCACTCCTCGGGTTGGATACTCTTGGTGGGTGTGTTTAATTTTAAAGAAATGATAAGTAATTTCTTCAATAATACGATTATGATCGAAGAAGTATGTTAATAATTTAAAGAAAATATTATTCGTTATTTTCAACACACTCACTAAGGGTATCTGACCCGAGGAGCGAAGAATACCCATGGTGTTCCATATGCCCGGATTTCTTGTCAGTTGTCTATATTTTACTTTTCTTTTATCTCTGCTTTACATTACTTCATTTTACTATACTTTTTTTTTATCCAATATATAAAGAAAAGAAAAAAAAGACAATTTTACTAAGAAAATAAAAATTTTTACGAGGAAAAAAAGCGTTAGAAAAAATGTTCCATAAGTATTTACGAATGTCCTAATTTCGACCCCGGTCACAATATACCACACCCAAGGTGTGGTTAGCGTTGCATGAAAACTGGCGAGAGAGCGTGGTGGAAAAATATTTAGAACCGAAAATAAGAAAACGCAACATGAACCGAGGCATTTTTAATTGTACCGCGTGCGCGTATACAGTGCCCGTGTATAACAATAAAAACAAGTTTACCGTCGTCTCGGGAGCGCGGTGTATACGTATATATATATCATACAGCGATCACGCTAACGCGCGCGGGTTTCCTCTCCGAATTCGCACACCACGGAATACGCCGCGGCGGCACCGACAATAGCGCGACTCTTTCTGCCGCGCGGCTTGCGGATACACGCCCCGGTGGGCGCGCGCTCCCCGCTCAAACACGATGACCGCCCGTCCCAAATAACAATATTATTGTTATAATATTATCCATACGCGTAGGTGCGGCGGCGGTGAATATATATTTTCTAAACGCCCCTGCCCCTCCCCCCTCACCCCCCCACCATCCATTACACTTCAGACGGGCGCTGTTTCTTATATACCTATTTATATACGTATAATATATGTTTATTTATATATTTATGTATACACACGCGGTATGTATAATATAATACATACACGGTGGACAAAGGGAACGCGCGCGCAAAGTTCTTCGGGCCGGCGCGGCGTACGTATAGCAGCGCGTAACGGTCTCGGGAACTATGCGGCGTCCCCTGCGGCGGGCGGCGGTGCAGGACGGGCTGCTTACCGGGAGGACGTGTCGTCGGCGGCGGCTGCGTCCTCCGTATTACTACTGCGGGGCCGTATAGTCGTCGTCAATGGCGAAAACTTTATATTATTATTATTATTATACGTCGGCAGTCGTTGTCTTTTGTGTGTTTGTAAGCACCGCGTCGTTTACAAAACTATTTTACACCGGAATAGTGCGATACGCACGGCGGCGGCAAAGGCCGTATAGCGTTAAGTGCACAAAATGTGAGGACGCGCCGCGCGGAAACGGCGAGAAATAATAATAATAATAATAATATTATTATATAATACGCGAATGATAGACGCGCGGCGACCGCGGAAAAAGCGGAGGAACGCGTGTGACGCTGCTGCTAATAAAATATGTACCACAGAGTAATACACACGCGCAGGGCTGTAGGGATGGGCTGCGGTGAGGGGAGTGCGTGGAGGGGCCTGCGCCCCGGGCGCAACCACGAGAGGACGTGGAATTCGAAAAATTCAAAGGAACACATTACGTTTTTCAAAATTATAACCTGCAGGCACGTGTACGAGAAAAATCCGTTGCTGGAGGGAGTTGTGTTTCTGGAATTAAGTACACGAGTTTATAGTTATCAAGCGAAATCAGTGTTAGTTCATTTAAATACATTATAAAATTTAATTCAGGAGGGGGTTGACACTTGTGTACGTGCCTGAACATAAACTAGGGTAGGGTTGTCGCTTTATGACTTCAGTCCCGGCAGGCCCGGCTCCAGGGTGAGGGCCACTGGGGCCATGGCCCCCTGCCAAGCTTACCAAAATGTTAAAATGATTTTCCTCGATGGTTAAATTATGAATATTAGAATACCGATTTAAATTAAATACCGAGCAATTTGAATTTAACCTGAAAAATATGTTAGATAATGTAAATCGTAATTAGTAGGTAGTGACATTGATTTTAATATTTTATAACAAAATTCAATGTTATGGTAGTACGTACCAAAGTATTTAACATCTGATACATCTAGTACTACAATATTTACATTAATATGTTAATAACTAATTCGAAAATATTTTGGAATTTCAGCGCCATGTTACTTCCAACTCACTCAGGTAAATCATATTTCAGGGTGGGTAAAACAAAATATTAGACAAATAAATTCTTGAATCCATTTTTATTTGCTTTTTAGAACATGTTTCCAAAGTCATAGTATTACTCGCAGTATATTTTTATTCTTGTATAAGTTTTTATATTTATTTTCATAAAATAAAATTTAAATTTAAATTAAGTTGAATTAATTTGAAACAAAAAAATGTATGAAATTATTCATAAAATGCAACTTTTTTAGTACAACATTTTTTTTAAACTATTTCTTTTAATCTAAATACTACAAATTTTCTGATTTTTAGTGCTTATAAATACATATTTCTAAACTTTTTTGTACGTGTTTTAATGCATATTTTACTAGATTTTAGTGCAGTGTTTCCCAACCTAGAGGGAAGCGCCCTTTTAGGGAAGTGTGTACACATTGTTAGAGAGCAAGCAATCATCTCAAAGTAAAATTTTCATTTATTATAGAGAAATAAATAAAAATTAATAACAACCATTGTGTTTAGTCACTAAACATAATTTATTATTATTATTTTACACTAATTTATTACTGTAATTATTCACGTTAATTGATTATTCTTTTAAATTATTTACTGTTATTTATATTTCATAATTATTATCAATAAAAAAGTTGACATTCCAGATATTGAATAGTTTAATTTTAAAATATACAAAATAGATGATACATTTTTTTCATCTATAGGAGAGGGTGGGCGCAAGGTTTTTCAAAATCTATAAAAGTGATCGTAGAGTAGAAAATGTTGGGAAACACCGTTTTAAAAGCATTGCCGCATTCAAATGTATGCGTTTTTAGTGCATTAACTTACGAGCCATGCATCTATTAATTATGTTATTTGAATATCAACAACTTAAAATGTAGAGCTTGTAATTATTATTTCTGCCTTCTATCCCATTATCACTCGCGGGAATTATGTCATGTCATTACAGTTGTGATTAGGATGGTAGACAATATTATTTTCATTTATTAGAATCCGGTTGGTGGTAACGAAGGTATACAATCAATCGGTTGCATTAATTTGGTACGTTAAGTCATAATTTAAAGATAGTTTTTAAAGATAGTCAATGGTAAAGTTCAGGTAAAAACAGTTTCTTATACAATTTGTTTCTCATATGTACCGCTTCGCTTTCTTTGCGTTGTCACATGAACCCGGAAAATCGGGCAACAGTTTAGGGCTTAACGGTTTTTATTATCCTTGGACCTTGCGTTTTTAACCCAATTTTCGGTCCATTATATCATATATGTTTATTATAAAATAAAAACATTTATTGGACAATAGGTACCCCAGTAATCAGGATCTTGGGTCGGGTGTAGAGGATAGGGGCCAGGGGGCAGGGTGATGAGGTTGAGGGACGGAGGGGGGTTGAGAATGAGATGGCGAGGATTAGCTGTAAGTGGTTGGGCGTGAGGGGGGTTAGTGATCTTAAGGGGTACCAAAAATGGCGACGAGTGTAAACTCTTTGAAATAATATGAATTTTGAAAATTTCAAATTATAAAGTACCATCTAGAGCTGAAGACTGATTCAAAAAGTGGCTGATTGAGGCT
>JAIPRM010014999.1:0-10408 GCA_025469315.1 Stegophylla sp. TES_Ste_2020
CAAATAATTTAAAATTTAAATTAAAAAAAAAAAAAAAAAAAAAACTATAGGTATTTGAAAAATAATAAAACTTTAAATGGCTCTCCTGGACATTTTGGTATTTGTGACATATCACATTTGGCCTTTAAGCCATCGAAAAATCGTTTTGATAATAATAAGTCTGTGAAACGATCTCATGTTGGAAAATGGAAATCTTACTTTTTCGAATACTAATTATTCTAATTCGAATATCTGTTCGATTACAGCTTTATTGTGGAATAAGCGAGTTAATATCGCACAAATAAATAAAATATACGTGACTTTCATGATAACAGTCACAAGGACCTCGTTTCAACCAATTGTACTCCTTTTTCTTTTTTTTTTTTTTTTTTTTTAAAAATACAATATTTTACAGATAAATCAATATTACATGTAATGGCTGAAACGATAAAAACGTAATTCGAACGAGTGTACAATATTATTATAGCACTTATACGATAATATTATTATAGTATAAATATAATATTATACTATAGGGTACAACAAAAATAAAATAAACTATTTTAACAAACGAATGAAGGAAATGAAAGCAATAAAGTATTCCTGCGGGCCACAGGTTAAATTATCGATAACCTTCTTTCCGTTGCGTGTTTCCTCTTTTAAGACGGACAGGATTCTTTTCACCCAAACATTTTTGTATACACTTTTCACATTCCACATTTTGGGAAGTGTGATTTTTTTTTATATTTGGTACATTATAACTTACATGTTGTAAACGTTGTAGAGGTACACCTGATGATTATCAACAGGTTCTGAGCATGTAAGCTGGTCATAAGCGATAAAAAAAAAAAAAACAATTTTGATTCGCACTGTTATAACATTGAGCGACGCTCCACTACGCAGATCCGTTCGCTTTGCTCACTTAACAAAACTACTCTCACGCTTCGCTTTAGATTCAAATCGATATCAACCCTCGTTTTGTCGTCCATCGTGGGGACATTTTGGTTTAATAATCGACAATAATCATTGATAAGCGAAGAAAATACCCTGTGTAGAGTATTGTTCACTGGCTAATGCTAAATGCCATTATCAATAACAATTTTGATACATGATTCCCAAAATGTAAAACGTTTAAATCCGGTCGAAAAGAGGCCCACCCTTTAAGACACGTAGTCCTCCCGAAAAATTGTCCTCCAACTCTCCATGTCCTCTGCGAATGATCGATGATAACGAGATAAAACGCGTTATCTATGCCCGACCGCGCTATGCTAGTACTAAAACACCTTACGTATCACGAGCGTCATGCAAACGACTTTTCCGCACCGCACGTTTTATGCGTATTTCTCGCTGTTAGGTCAATAACATTATTATTTATATTATTTAATTCACTTGTCTTCTCCCTACAAACCGTATTCCGTTCGGTATAATATAGTAGAGTACACCACGACAAATGAAAACGGCAAAATCAAGAATAACTTAGCCACAATTAGCCGAGGAAACCGGATACGGTATTTCCGTAGGAAGGTAGAAAAAAAAAATACTAAAAGAAAAAATGTAGGGGGAAATAATGAGTCATTTATCATATACATAAAAAAAAAAAAAAAAAAAATGAATAATAATAATAAAAAAAAAAAACAGAAAACTAGGAAATGAGAGGGATTTATAAAAATATTTACACGTTAATTTTACACATTCGCGTGTCTAACGTTATTTGTCCCACGGCCCACGCACACATATCAAACGAACCGACCCCTCCACATGGTTTTCCGATTATATCGGATTCGAACGAGAACGGTAAGTCGTATAGCAGTGAACTGCTTTTAAATAGGGGCGTAATTTCGTGTTTCGGTGGTGGTACTACTGCGGTAGGGCGCAATAATTGGCGAAATTTTCTAGTCTGCGAATGAAAATGACTAATGCTTAGCCGCCGAATACGTTAGCACATAAATACGGTAATATATTGTTTGTACTATGCCTAGAACACACAAAGTTTACACGTTTTTCAATAAATATTCAAATTTTTATTTAATTATTATTACAAAATAATTATTACTCTAAATCTGACCAAATCACCGACTCTTACAAATGTGTGGTGAAAATATGTTATTCAGACACAGTAAATCGAAAAAGAAGAGTTTAATTTTTTTCAAATTCATATACGCGTTAACGAAAAAAAATAAATACATTCCCATGCACAGTAAGCCGATATTTTGACATCGTGACACGAGGATTGACGACTTTTTAAATTTGTTCGTGTGAGACAAGTGCCCTATTCAACATAAACGGTAGGCAAGGCCGGAGCCAGGGGAGGGGTTTCAGGGTTCAAAAGCCCGAAATTTATTTTCAAATCAAAATAAATAAAATTATATAACAATTATAATAATTAATAATATTATTTTGTGTAAAATTGAATAAACTTCATGATAATGTAATTATTATTATGGCAAACAGATTTTGAGATTTTTTTCGTCCTAATTTATTTAGTCAAAATACGTCATTATAATCTAAACCCCTCCCGAAATGTTATGCTGGCTACGGCCTTGACGGTAAGTACTAAGTTGAATGTGAATTTTTCACTGCAATTATATTTGACCGTTTTGTCCCATCACATTTCGTTAGCATAATAATATATTATTACAATAATTATTATTCGTATTTATGTGGAAACAAAATAATGTCAAAAAGTTAGTGAATTAAAACACGTTAATAATTAATAACTAATGGATAGCAAATTATAAACGAAAAGTATAATTAATATTGAAAATAATTAAAAAATGTTAATATTATTATACGTATACGTATTTGTCAATGATCTAGATAATATGCAGCGAGTGAAACCGACCGAATGTTTGATAATTAAAACTATAATAATAATAAAAATAAATCGTCGAAGTGCATTAGAGAATATTGGGGGGTAGATAAAAGTTTCTGCGAGTTACAATGATTGAGAGTATAATATTATTATAGTAATATGCGTATTTTACGTAAAAACTTTTCGCCGAGTATGTACATAATAATATAGTTTTATATTTCAAAAATTAATTACAGAATAATTAAACAAAAGGAAAGTTGTGTTATGAC
Source organism: Stegophylla sp. TES_Ste_2020 (assembly GCA_025469315.1). Classification (NCBI taxonomy): domain Eukaryota; kingdom Metazoa; phylum Arthropoda; class Insecta; order Hemiptera; family Aphididae; genus Stegophylla; species Stegophylla sp. TES_Ste_2020. The sequence continues at coordinate 3,061 of JAIPRM010014999.1, forward strand.
AACACGCTAAATGTGTATAATACTTAGGTATGTACATACAAAAACATAATGTACCGAATTTATGCATTAATTATACAGTATGTTTCGGAATGACGTAACTACAACATTTATATACGTACATACAAAGAAATGTCGCGTATTAGACACTAGATTAATCATATTTATCTGTTTTTGTTCATTTTAGTTTTTTTAAAAAAAAAAACGGTAAACACGTATTTTATACGTTTATTACAATAATATCACGTGCTTTACCGCGAATTAAGATGTTTCCCTATTTTGAAAAAAAGTTGAGGGTATAATACATCGTTATATTTTTATTATCGATCATTTTTCATTCTGAGCGGAACGAAGAAGCTAGTGTTTTTACATTGGTGTTTATTTTTTATTTTTTCTGTAAACACATTTTCGTATGCAAATAATTTTCCAAAAGTATCTTTATGAATCACAATTCGCATCCAGATGGAAATTTTCGTAAGTAATTTTTCGAAATTCACAATGGTTTTTTTTAAATGTGGGGAAAACAACACCTATATTTGACAAAAACTTATCGGAAGTTATATTTTTGTTTTTTATTAAGTTTATATTTTATTGTAATTTGAAATTATTTATAGGAGTATTCATAAGGTGTATGTGAAGATATGAAAATCAATTTTCGGTTTTTTTTTTTTTCTTAATATATTATTAACTTCCTTCGTTCAGTATCGTTTTATTGAAGAAATGATTTATCGTTTCTTTAGAATTTAATACACCCGTCAAGAGAATCCCACTCGACGTGCAAAGAACATCCCGACGTGCGAAGTACACATTTTTTTTTTTTTTTTTTTTAATCCAAGGTTTATGAAAATTTTAATATAGTTAGACAATAATGTGAGAAATGTTTTAGAGCGAAATAATTTTGAAAATATGAAGAAAAGAAAATTGGAAAATTTTTTCTCACACTTTTTCATCTCATCATTTTTTCGCTGTTCTTAGTTATTTAATCATAATATTTTATTCGATGGCCGAATCATCAATCGTGTACACACGATGTGTTCGACCCAAGTGTAATTGCGAACACACGCGATTTCGGAATAAACGATGACGCATAATAATACTACGCGATATTATTATAATGTGGTGGAATTCATAATGTTTTTACACCAAAAGGCGCTTGCTTTTGTATGACAACAGAAAAAAAAAAAAAAAACATTTTGTGTGTGTGTGTGTGTGTGTATGTATGTGAAAAACGACAGTGGTCAAGGAAAACGTGACATGCACAAATAATGTATAAATACAATATAATGACTCAATCATTTGTTTTTTGCCGAAATCAAAAGAATGTGAAACAATCACTGCCATTTGTTTCGACGTATATATATTATATATATATATAATATATATTTAATTCCGTCTGCAATAATAATAATCGAATCGTTGTTATTGCCTCCTAGCAATGTACAGCACAGAGCTGTTCGTTCGAAACGTTTTTCGGACGTAATTATCGCGATAAATCGTCACTGTGTATAACATCACATTCGAAATTAATTAAAACAAAGGACTACATTGCACTAAAATCACCGTCACACTGCTGCCGCCGCCGCCGCCGCCGCCGCCGTCGAGCCGAGAGTCGAACAAACACAACGAAGCGGTAATACGATTTTAGTATTAAGTTCAAATTACTTCTTGAAATGCGCGTTTTCCGTCGGATGCCGGGCAAATTGTTTCGAAACTAATTTCCCGCGATATTGTCGCGGCGACCGAAAAGCGTTGTTTTTATTATATTCGATTAAAAAAAGAAAAAAAAAAAACCTCATAAGAGGTTAAAACGCTTCGAAACGACGGACGCATATAGTACGAACACGTACGTAGGCTGCACGTTGAACCAACAGTTATCACCCGTGGGCTATTGTCATAGGAGGAGACGACGTTGAAACAAAAATATGTCTACTGCATAGAGAATAAAAATTGGAAAAATATGAATGTATAGGGTAGGTTTGTGTATATAGGTTTTTATTTTCTATCTTCTCTCTTCCGTTATATTCCGGTAAAGTGAAATCAATATGACGTTTGATATAATAAACATTATTTATTTATTCGAGTAAAATACATACACAAGTCGTGGAAAAAAAAAAAGAAAATGACACTAAACAGAACAACGATGACGTAATGCTCGGTATTTCCGGAAGGCGCTAAGACTTCACTTGAAAATATTATGCGCACATTCCTGTGGGTTGGCATCAACTTACCAAATTAATAATAATATTTTCAAATCACAATGCGAAAATATTGCGCGTGATGTACGTTTTTTATTTGATATACTGTGCGAAAAAGAACTCTTAGATATTTTGTGTTTTTTGCTACTGTAAAGCAGTTTTTTTGTGTTTTTTAAAAAAATATTGAGAAATTTAAAAAATGACCTCTCTAAAGTACCAACTAGATCCGATTTGGGATTTATAAAGTTACTGATCGAAACTTTTGGATCAGTATTTCTATACGAAAAAGTGTTTACAGAGCGGAAAAATAAATAAATAAATAAATAAATAAATAAACATCATTGTAAAAACATAAGCTTCTTCACTAACGTTCAGAATCTAAAAATAAAATATATATTATGAAGAACTTATAAAACCTATATAAGTGGTATTAAAACAACAATATTATATTTTATCCGTGCAATCACAAAAACGTAGAATAAATATGGAAAATATTTTGGTGAAAAATAATTTAGTAAATTTTTAATAATTTTTTTTTGGAATTTATTTTTCTTACTCTTTTTTCATCAAACATCCTTTTTTCCCGACTTTCAGTTTATAGTGGAATATAAAACTGACTGAGTACAAATACATTTTTTCTGTATTAAATAGTAATAATAAACTTTATAATTTTTTAGTGAAGTCGTCTTGAACAAGCCGAAACTCCACTCAGGAACGAAGAAATGATTTATCGTTTCTTTAAAATTCAACATAACCACAATATAGCGTCCCTCTCGGGAAGCGAAGTATTTTCTGCTTTTATTTCTTGCGTTCTATATCGTACAAGATATTAAGAATTAATAACTTAGGTTTAACTGAACAAAAAGCAATTACTATCTAAGAACTCCCAAACTCGTGAACACTTGCGTCGATTTATTAGAATTTTAGATGATATTATTACAAATCTATTTGTTTCCAATGAATCACGTGAAGTTCCTCGAATCGTGCAATAATACTGAGAAAACTCAAACAGTTGGCGTCAAGTTTTTTATGTCCGTGCAATAGACGAAAATCGAGTTTTAATAATTTTTATTACATTAAGTTTACAGAAAGAGAAATGTATAATAACACGCGCGTAACGGCCGTTAAATGGACTACGACAAAGTCGAGACGCGTCACAATCAATCAGTGGCGTAACTAAGAGGGATCAGAGGTGCGGTTGCACCCGGACCCGTTTGCAGAGAGGTCCGAAATAATACAATTTTTTTTTTTGCTATTAATATTTAATTAAAACTATTTTTTTCTATTATTAAATTATTACAAACTATCGCTATACTACGTAATAGCCCGTATGAGTGTGAATATTATTATAATATCAACGAAATGTATTTCGCACTATGTATGTATGTATTTACTATTTAATGATATGTGTAATAATTAGAGTACAGATTTTAAAGCAATAAAAAATTTTAAAAAAGCTCTTTAAATAAAGCTCAACAAATATTCCAAAAAAGCTTTAAAAATGGGGTTTTTGATAAAAAAAAAAAAAATATACATATTAATTACGAAAAACGTATTATAATTATTTTTTAGTTTATTAAATTATAAATATATAAAATATGCTCTTCTTTTTCTTCCACAGTTTGTCTGTAAATTAGATTTATCCTTTTTAAGATACCTAATTTATAAAAATTTGTTAAAAAATAGTTACAAAATGATTAACCTATATCACCGGGCAATTAAATTTATTTTCAAGTTTTCAAAAAAAATCTCTTTAAACTGAATTAAACTTTCATATACGTTTATTTAGAACACATTTTGAAAACGTGTAAATTATAAGTCAAAAAAGTGCCCAAAATACCCCGAAAAGCTTTAAAATACAAAAAAAGCAATTAAAAGCAAAATAAATTGTCATGAATTTTATTCTAAGTGGTATAAATCGAATTTATAACTGACGTAGCTTCGTTTCAGAGCGATAGAAAAAAAAGCAAATGCCTTCAAAATCCACTCTCTACATGGGCGCCCGCAGGAATTTTATTAGAGAGAGGCATGATAACCCAAAAAACCCAAAAAGTACAGTATTACAAAATAAATTAGAATTTTATGATATTTATTACTGAGACTGAGAGTTTGTAGGAAATTACATTTTTTTTCCAAATGATTATGTAACAGGTAACTTTTCGGTTTTAAAAATGTAATTTCACGTTTTTAACGATCTTATTGTGTTAATGTAATTATTTTGCTTCTTTAGTTAACTTTACGATATTTTTTTTTTTAATAATTCCATCAATAATCAAATAATAGACAAAAACCTAACGTAACCAGAGTCAAATCAATTCAAATTCAATCAATTGTTTATAATATTTATTACTTTTCACTCATTACTTAAATAAACGGAATGTTTTTATTAATGTGAAATAAATACGAATATAAATATTAAAATGAGAATTTTTCTTGCTAATAAGACAAAAGTTTCTTTGATTTTAAATTTGGTTTTTTGAGTAAATTTAAGGAAGATTGTACATAAATTAGTTGGCATTCTACGTGAAAGGTATACAACATTTTTTTTTCGGAATTTTAAAAAAAATTTTTAAAATTTAAAGTGCGTTCTTCATTTACTGCATTAAATTCAGAGCCATATTTATTACCACGGAAATCTGCAATACGAATGTACTGTTGATTATTGAGACTATATAAAATTAAAAAGTCTATACAGTCAGAATAGCTATAATATTATATTTATCTACGAGTACCTATATAATTTTAATAGTTAGAAACACTTTTGAAAAGTCCAGAGGGGGGCAAATGCCCCATATTGCCCCCTCTCCGGGCGCCTATGGCACTCTAGTAATAATATTTTTACTATTAATTTTTTAATAAGGTGAAAGCACCCCCTCGGATATTATTAATATATATATATATATATCTAAATGAAGGGGGCCCGCTGAAAAATTCGCTCCCCGATCCAAATTTTGAAGTTACGCCACTGGTCACAAATATTGAAAATATCGCATCAAGTCATACGAGTACTGTTATTATTATTATTATAATACAGAATATTATTATCTTGCAATAAACCATTAACCTCAGCTGAGCGTATGAGCTGGTCTATTTGATTTACTCTATATGCTCGTCGTCCCTTATCTCGCACCCTCTTTTATTTTTTCCTCCTCTCGTTTTTTTTCATCTTTTTTTTTTTTCTTCTTCTTCTTCACTTCTCTGATTCCTGCTGCTGCTGCTCCACGCTTTTGGCTGCCGTCGAACAATCAATTTTCCCCACCGCCCCACCACACACACACACACACACACACACACACACATAATATACACATTGCACGCACATGATGGCGTATATATAGTGTGTGTGTGTGCAGTATTTAAACGCAGACGGTTGACGCCTGTGGCTGTTGTCGGGGGGCCCCCCGAAGTCGCGACGAAAGCTTCTTTCCGCGCATATCTCTCGTCCACAAAAAGTCGGATGACGACGACGCGCGACGACGACGTCGGATGACGCCATACAATATCTGACGCCGCGGCGGCAGTCGCCGCCATCGCCGCGCCGGTACACTCAGACTGTACGCCACTACTGCTATACGGTCGCCGTCGCCGTCGCCGTCGCCACCACCACCACCACCACTGCCGCCGCGCCGCACCACCACCGGTATCCGACGACGACGTCGCCATCGGCACCGCCACCACTTATACACATATACATATATATATATATATATATATATATTATACGCGCCCGCTCTTTTATCATAACGCCACGGCGATGACGTCCCAAGGACTCGTTCGTCGCCGCCGATGCCGGCCGCCACCCGACCACCCCGACGGCGGGTGCCGGTCGCAGGACTCACAGACGCCCACTGTGTTTTCCCCCGATTGTTTTTCTCCTCCATAATATACTACACAGACATACACACACTCATATATATATATATATAAATATTATATATGTGTATATATAATATATATATATATACGAGTATAATGTATTAAATCAGCGTTTCCCGAACTCTTGTTCGAGCTGGCCGCCCGCCCGGTAATTAATATTTTCCCCCACCCAAAATATTTTTCATATTTATCACTGTGTAAAAAAAAAAGGCAAAATAAAACACACACTTGAATGTCCTCCACATATATAAAACCCTTCACAGGCAAGACAAGGCAAGAGATCTTACCAAAACGAGACAAGTCTGGTCACGTCACGGGTAGTGATGTGCCATTGGGAAACACCTGATGGGTAGGTAAGTATTTTTGGGCATTTACCCACAAGTATATTTACCTATCCGAAATTTGGGTAAATATTTTTTTAGTGTTTTTAAATAGTGTTTTTATAATGATGTTCATTATTATTTTTTTTTCTGTGTACAACTTTTCGTATGGAAATACTTGTCAAAAGTTTAGATCAGCAACCAGATTTGCCTCTAGATGGGTACTTTAGAGAGGTCATTTTTTGAATTTCTCAATTCTTCAATTTTTTTTTTTTTTTTTTTTTATGGAAAAAACTACCCAAAATTTGACAAAAACGACTAGGAAACCATCATTTTTTGATCCGAACTATATGGAAATTTAAACATAGATAGACAATAATATGAGAAATATTTTGGCACGAGAAAATTTTGAAAATTTGAAAAAAAAATTTTGGAGGATCATTATTTTGAGGAGCGTCTAAATTTTAGACACTCCTCAAAATAATTAGAATTAGCAGATATTAGGTAACCAATCGTTACTGGGACGCCCGGGGGGAGGGGGCAGGTGGTGCAAATATACCACCTGAGATTTCCAAAAATTATTAATAACACAAAACGTCAAAATATTTACCAAATTCTGAGAACCACTGAACAATCATACAAAACTGAATACTGACATTCTGTGGTTGGTGAATTTGAGAAATCTTAAATATTAATTGTTAATTTAAAGGTTTATTAAAGGTTGGTACCTATCGTAGATAATGAAAAAATAGCTACTGGAATAGTAATATAATCTGTCAACTATACACCATATAGTAAAGAAAATTGATAAAATATGTTTTTGGTTCATATACACCAGGGGTCTTCAACCTTTTTGGGCAGAGGGCCATTATTTTTTTTCACGAAAATCTCGCGGGCCGCACAAACGTATATAGAATTTTGAAGCTCTGGAGAATTTTTTTACTGTTTTCTTTTATGATA
>JAIPRM010015000.1:0-10407 GCA_025469315.1 Stegophylla sp. TES_Ste_2020
TAAGATGAGCGTAGAACACTACCTACCAACTTTTTGCGTGTTAATTAGAAATATATTTGAATAGATAATTTGTTCATACTATCTCCGATTTTTTTCAAATTAAACCCTTGTAAAATGTTTAATTCTTTGTTTGCTCAAAATTCCATTACACCAAAATATTCGCAATGAAATTATCTATCTAAGCACCAAGTTTCACAAAAAATCGGCGGGCCAATTTTATTTTATGTATATTTAAGTATGTAATTTAGATAAAACTAACAAATTTCGAAATTCTAACTTCAAACTGTTATAGAGAAAAGAGTTGACTTAGGATTTTCGAGACTTTTTCAGATCAATTAGACATAAATGTCAGTGAGATTATATTAAATTTTCAAGTCTTAATACCAAAAATTAAAAAAAAAATTTACATAAAAACTAACAAAAAATGAGAAATTTTCAAAATGCTGTACTTAACTCATAATTGATCAAATCTTTTTTGAAATTTTAATGAAATGTTCTCGTGGTCGTTTTTAGTATTTGGTGAAATATTCAAGGTTCTAACTGCATTATTTTAGAAGTTATGTTAAAAAGCATTTTTCAATTTAATGGAAATTCCAGTAATTTCAAATACCGTTTTTTGTGAATTTTCGACAGATTTTTCACGTTTTTGGAAAAATTATTGAGAAATTGGAAAAATGATCCTCTAGTGAACCATCTGGGTGTGATTCCAGATCTATAGAGTTATAGTTAAAAACTTTTAGACAAGTATTTCTATACGAAAAAGTATTCACAGAGAGAGAAAAAAAAAAAAATAAATATCTTTGTAAAATCATAAGCTTCTTCACTCCGTTCAGAATCTAACAATTACATACATATTTTAAATGTCCTCGTTGTGTAAATTCTCAGTGACTGACTTTAAAAATTTTAAGTTTTAAGTGTTTTGTCAAAATACTTTTTGACAATTATTGACATCGTAAATTGCACATTGAAATAAAATGCTGGGGGATCAAATGTACATAGATGTGTAGCGTTTCTGACAACACTATTAACCTTTTTAATAATTTTTTTTTATCCAAAATACTTCTAAATACTCAAACGGATGTTTCCACATTTCACACTTTTCAATTTTTGGTGATATGAGGGGAGAAGGGAGGAAGTCAAATATTGTTATGTGTACTAGGTTTCTGACGAGACTATTAAACTTTTTAAGATTTTTTTTCACAGAGTTTTTCTAAATACTTTTCTGGATGCCCCCAATTAATATTATGTTTAAAGTAAATTCACAAAATAATTATCGAGTACCTACCTAACATTATAAAAAAAAATTTGTTAAACATAACCAAATGGATAAAATGTATAATTGTATATTATTTGTAGCCCCGTTCAGAATCTTTTTTTTTTTTTTCTGAAGAAATGATTTGTTTGAAAATGAAGGGATTAACCTTTATTAGAGATTTAAACACCAATATTTTTCAAAAAATCAGATTTTTTAAATGGCTATTATGATTTTTTCTAAAACTAGTATAAAATTTCAAACATTTAAATTTTGGGTCCTAAAAAAAAAAAAAAAAAACGTTATTACTGTAGTAATAATTTTCAAAGAGTTAAAAATTATTAATAAAACAAAAGTTATTCCATTTATCAAATTGTACTGGGATACCCTGTATATTACCAGGTTACGTATTTTAAGGGTATTGACTCTAAATTATGTAACGTTTACATAAAAATATACAGTATGTCCCAAGAACCTATATCACCCTAAATAGATATATGTCGTGATAGTTAAGGTGAGACTTCTGGGGCATACTAGTACCTAAATACTTTCAACTTTATACCTGATGTTAATTAAAATATTTTTTTTAAACTCAATTTGGTAAACATCATATTACATACATTTGGTAAGATATAGGTAATATTATTATATACTACTATAATAATTTTAATTTTATTAATTAATAGTATTGAAAATATGAAAAGAGAACATTTTTAATTTTTCTATAAAAAGAGCTTAGACATATATTAAAAGAGAACAAATCTTTGTGAAACATGTCTGGTCATACTACCATTACAACACGTATTTTAACAGGTTAGTGGTAAAAGGGTAAATGCTTACCGTTACCCCACACGAGTAAAAGTGGTATAAGAAACTACACGAGTGGTCACAGGTTAATAACTATTTTACATGAAACATTATCTCAATATTTTTTCACTATTGAGTTTTTTATTGAAAATTTAATCCTTATGGTATTAAGTTTGTGTTTAAAAATTTAACAAACATATAACATCAGTTAAGAAATTTAAGTGATACATAATGATAGGTATGTTTACAATAAGATAATGGATGTATATTTGAAAATACATAATATCTATTACTTCACCTTTAATTATGAATACTATTTGAATATTATGTGTAAACAATAAGTATGTAAACTAATGTCTTAAGACTTAAATTAACAATATAAAAAATATCAGTCGTTATGATCATAGGTACATAAATACATTATTGTAAGCCATCAGTTGGTGTTGGACATTACAGCTTCAGATATGTGTACCCAGTCGAGTGCAGATAGTAAAGGATCTTCACGAGTAGGAATGCGGTCCCAGTTCCAGTACATCAATTGTTGGATGACATGACCGTTGCTAAGGTCAGCCACTAAGTCGGCATTTTCATCTTGGTTAGTTTTACCAATGTTACGGCAAAAGATACCAACGTAGCCATCTGGCATGCTTAGCTGGACGCCTGTTAATGGTTTGCCACGTAGCGATGAGTGCCATAATTTACCACCAATGACAGTGTCATTTTTGTTAGAAACGTCATCGGTTACATCTTTAGAGTAAGGGAAAAAGTATCTGTCGACCGGAGCTGTACATGTCTGACTTACGGGCGTCAATTTATGAGGGTGAATCTTGCACGGCAACAGGTGTATCTGCTGTTTTACCTGACAACTTTCGGTGCCGATCGTGTCTGTTTCGGTATTCTCCGACTGTGTGGACTGTTTGTCATTGCTTCGCTTAATGATCAGACGCATGATGAGTATGTATGGTAATAGTTTATGCAGAAAACAAAATTTAGAGAGCTGGACTCGCAAGTTAAGAATTCGAATTTCGAACGATAGCACATGATTATAGAATTATTTTATCATGATGGCAAATTTGTTTAATGAGGAAATTTGATAGCGGTATACGTTGGAAACGTTTGCTCACAGAGAAATTCAGACCGTCTGTTTGCTAAACGGTGCAGTAACGTTTGCAAACTTAGTAAACGCATAGAAGTAACTTCTATTATCTATGAGTAAACGCCGGCATGATCCAGCATATAAATGATAACAAAATTATCACGGTTATCTAATAATCTCGGTTATAATAAAATGATATTATTTGGAATGTTGTTTTTAAAAAGTATTCAAATGTATTTTCTGAATACTATTTTTCTCATACATTCAAGTAATTATTCTAAATACTTTTAAAAAGTTTTTTACCAAATTCAAAAAAATATGCCTGATGTAATATAATAAAATCAGATCCGGAATTATATGCACTAAAATCGTACGAAATATGCATGCATTTATTGAAATATACACTACAAATGTATTAACATGTAACAAAATGTGATATTAAGTGAATAAAACATTAAAATTGAAAATTTTATATCATACTATTACACAATTAAAAGGCGTGGATCTACTAGGGGAGGCGATGTGCCACCTACGAATTTTTAAATAGTAAAAGGAAAAATATAAAGTTGATATTTATTTTATCTATTTTTATCCATTCACCCCATGTAGGTAGCAGATGTAGTTAAATTGTGACAGAAGTTTAATAAAATAATTAAAATGTTAAGTAACCATTTATTTGTTTTATATCATACACACAGATATATAATATTGTTATATATAAATCCAGGCCTATGTAACCAGGCGTGGATCTAGAAATCCGTAATGGGAGGGACTAATTATATATTTGCAAGATGATGAAAAATTATATATATAAGACAGCATATTTTTTAAATGAAGTTTTGATTTTAAATACTATATTTATACCAAAAGTCATAAAATATTTTGAACTAGTTTTCCCCTTTGAATAACATTATTGTTCATAATGGGTGGAAATGCCATATTTTTATTCCTATTAGTTTTAAAATTATGACTAAAGTACTATAATAAATTTTAAGAAAATCTTGTTTTTTTTTACTCAATGTTTCGTACTTTTTTTTTGTTTTTGTAGAAAGTATTGAGAATTTCGGAAAATGACTTTTAATGCAGGTAGGCACTACTAGATACAAATTCCTGATTTTTTGTTTCTGTAAAAATCTTTTGGACATGTATATATACAAAAAATGTGTCCATAAAAAGAAACAAACCTCATTGTAATTTCACTAGCTTCTTCACTGCACTCAGAATCTTAAATAATGAAATGCTAGTCGGTACCCAAAGTAAAACTTAAAAATAAAAAAATATTGATTTCAGATGTTTTAAAATCAAATTAAAAGTTCATTATAGCTATATTGAAAATTTTTATTCATTATTTATAATTTTTTTTCCTCATTTAAATAAGAATCGACAAACATCACGTTTATATTTTAGATTCTTAATGCATTAAAAAAACTGGTGGTTTTTCTACGATTATTAATTATTTATTTATTTTTATTTCATCACTTTTTCAACTCGAAAAAGTCCTTGGTTTTTGGTAGAAAAATGATCACACACTTTTTCGTACAGAAATACTTGTCGAAAGTTTCGATCAGTATCTCTATAGAACCGGAATCACACCCAGATGGTTCTTTAGAGAGGTCATTATTTCAGTTTCTCAATACTTTTTTCAACAACGCGAAAAAACTGTCAAAAAATTGACGAAAAACGGTAAACTTTGCAATCGCTGGAATTTCCGTAAAATTGAAAATTAATTTTTACCGTAACTTCTAAAATAATACAGCTAGGAACTTGAAATTTTCACCAACTACTAAAAAGAGTTACGAAAACATTTCATAAAAATTTCAAAAAGATTTAATCAATTTTGAGTTAAGTACAGCATTTTGAAAATTTCGGAAATATCTAATTTTTTGTAAGTTTTTAAATAATAAAATTTTTTATTTTTGATATTAAGACTTGGAAATTTAATATGGTCTCACTGACATATTTGTCTACTTGACCTGAAAATATCTCGAAAATTGTAAATCAAATTTTTTATCTATAACCGTTTGAATTTAGAATTTCGACGAAATTCGTTAGTTTTACCTAAAATTACGCACTTTCACGTACATATAAGAAAATTGGTTCGACCAATTGTTTTGAAATTTGGTGCTTAGATAGAGAATTTCATTGCGAATATTTTGGTGCAATAAAATTTCTTACGGACGAAGAATTAAACATTTTACAAGGGTGCGACTAAAAAAAACTCGAAGAAAGTACAGACAATTTATTCGAATATTTTACTTCTAGATTACACTACAGACACTAAAAGGTATTGTTTATTATTCGTTTATCTTATCCTACGTATTTTTCGACGCTAAATTTAATACGATACAAGTCAGTAATTACGGTGTGGCTTTTGACTGCCGCTCAAATACATTTCTCTAGACACCTTATCAGTAGAGCGCGGATTTTTATGCACTTAAAAGTATCGAAATGTGCCATATAATATGCAGTAAAAATCATAAAAATATGAAGTAAAAATTATGAAAATATGTAAAAAATATGCAAGAATTTTTTATTTATTTAAAATTTACAATAAAACTTACAACAATTAATTATTTAAATACTGAATAAATAAAAATTTAAGGAATTTTCTGAACTTAATTTATTTTTAAAATTTAATTTATTATAAAAATGAATAATCATATGCATTTCAAGTTTTTCTTCTGTGAATCTGTGTCGTTTATCGGTTAACATATTTTTAAATAGTGAGAACAAAGTTCGACTAAATATATATATAAATTATTATTTAATGACTATGAAATTTAGTTTTAATTTTTCTACTTGAAAAATATTTTTTATACATTTTTTAAAATTTTCACTTCAATATGCAATAAATTTTGAATTTTGCCAAAATATGCAAAAATATGCAATAACCTTTAAATATGCAGAAATATGCAAAAAAAAATTTCACCATTAGCTTCAAATTATGATGATTCGTGGAGAAAACTGACAAAAATCCAAAAATATTAAAAGGAAAAAAAAGCCGGACATACTTAACACGATGAGTGTTCTTCGCACGAGTGGGATTCTCTTGACGGGTGTATTGAATTTTAAAGAAACGATAAATCATTTCTTCAGTAAAACGATTCTGAACGAAGGAAGTTTATAATATAAGAAAAAAAAAAAAATGCAAAAATTCGGAGTATCAGGCTAGAATCGAACCAAGTGCTGTCGCGTGCTAGGCCGGTTCCATTACCACTAGGCCGCTACACATACTTGACAATGTAGGTGAATTAGTAGGTATGTAGTATAATAACCGAAAATATTGAATTTACAAAATAGAATAAAATAGTTAGAAAACTATTGTTGCACGTGGATATTAATTTACACCATCATCGAATTCATAATCGAAAAATACACATGATGGCAATAAGGAAAACATCAACCTTCTTGGAATGATTACAAAAGGAAAAAAAATACTGTTATTTAATATGGTATACAATATACATATACATGTATAGTGTATACACATGCATATAATAGTGTATACATAGACATGGCAGTCCGTGTAATATGAGACAACTGATAAGGCGTTGTAACATTGAGAAATGTATTTGGGCGGCAGTCCAAAGGCCACACCGTAATTACCGACTTGTATCGTATTAAATTTAGCGTCCAAAAATACGTAGGATAAAATAAGCGAATAACAAATAGTGTCCGTACTTTCTTCGACTTTTTTTCAGTCTTACCCTTGTAAAATGTTTAATTCTTTGTCCGTAAGAAATTTTATTGCACCAAAATATTCGCAATGAAATTTTGTATATACACACCAAATTTCAAAACAATCGGTCGAACTAATTTTCTTATTTGTTAATATATTAATATATTTATATTTAATTCAGTCAAAATTCTAACTTCAAACGGTTATAAAAAAAAAGTTGACTAAAGATTTTTGAGATTTTTTCAGATCAAGTAGAAATATATGTCAGTGAGATCATATTAAATTTTCAAGTCTTAATATCAAAAATCAAAAATTTAATTGCATAAAAACTAACAAAAAATGAGATATTTCCAAAATTTTCAAAATGCCTTACTTAACTCAAAATTGATCAAATCTTTTTGAAATTTTTATGAAATGTTCTCGTATCTATTTTTAATGGTTAGTGAAAATTTCTATTCCTTTGCTGCATTATTTTAGAAGTTATGTCAAAAAGTAATTTTCAATTTTACGGAAATTTCGATAATTGCATATTTTGCCGTTTTTTGTCAATTTTTTTTCAGTTTTTTCGTGTTTTTAAGATAAGTATTGAGAAAACGGAAAAATGACCTCTTTAAAGTATCATCTAGGTATGATTCCGGTTCTATAAAGATACTGATCGAAACTTTTGGACAAGTATTTCTATACAAAAAAGTGTTCACAGAGAGAGAGAGAAAAAAATAAACATCATTGTAAAATCATAAGATTCCTCACTTCGTTCAGAATCTAAAAACGATTTTGTTTAATCATTTGTAGATTGGTATTAATAGTATAATTTAAAAATTTTAGCAGTTACTTATACAAAATACATTTTATAACTAAATATATTTATAATTCAACATAACATTTCATACTAATATTAGTACTAGTAATACTAGTAGAATATTTTTCCAGTATTTCTGATGAAGTAATTTTATTACATCTCTTTCAATATTTAATATCAAAAAATCTGTAAAACGCTATTGCTCCATACTTGCCCTTAGCATTGATGAGAAGCTTCTCTCACTAGTAGATATTGTCGTATTTGTCGATATTAATATATATCACCTAATATTTGATATAACGTATAACTAATAATCACAAACAATTTGTGTTTCTGCTGAAAACGTCAGATAAAAATAACTTGCGTAAAATAAAGAAAATTATGTATTTCATGTGATTTTACAATTTTTGGTGTTTTTGAACTGGGGGTGCTAAATAAAAGTCTGGGGGTGCTTCTGGAATTTGTGGCCCGTTTTGTCGCCGTATTCTACGCACAGTCTTTTTCAGAGTGTCCGTGGAAGGCATAGTGCCTTTACATGCAATAGTCAAGTTCTCTAGAAAAATTAATATAATATTATATTGTATTATTTTATTTATGCGTATATAGAAGACATAATTATTAAGAGAACGTTATACCAACGATTTCCAGCAAAAAAAAACATGTTTATAAAAAAAAGTAAAAACGTGTTCAAAAAGTGATTTTAGTGTTAAAATTTTTCATAAACATGTTTTTGTTGTTAGCATATAAATACAATAATTAAATTAATTATTAATCACCTATACATTGATTGATTGCCACAGCTGGAGCCTCCATGGTGTCTGCCGCACGTTTTTTTATATTTGTTATAGTTGAAGCTACCTAATGTTTAAACATAGTTGTTTATTAAATGTATCTACTATATAAAGACTTATGCATACAGTGTATTTCACTATTGTACAAGAATTTAAAATTTTTATGAGGTGTGCGTGTGACTATTTTTGTATAAACAATTCATTCTTCCCTTTGCTCAGAATCTAATAAATTTTAAATTTAGATAAATACGAAATACTGTCAATATGGATTCGCGATAGTCGATAAGAATACATCCACATACCAATCTAGTATTTGACTACAGTCTACATCAGAGGTGGCCAACCTTTTTTTATATTGTGCCAAATAATGTATACAAAATTGAGAATGTGCCTTAAAAAATATTTATTTCTTTACAGTTTACAAAGTTTACATAAATATAAATTTTAGATTTTTTTCATAGGTACTATTTTTATTACAGTTCAATTGCAATGTTTTTTTTAATGATTAGGTATGTTGAATTTGCTTCATGGATATTATTTCTTCATAATTTGGTTTAAGTTTAGTTGAAGATAGAAGCATTAAATTTTTCAAATGAGAATTTGTTAGTTTGGTTCTATACTTATTTTTAATGAAAGTCATCCGCGAAAAACTTTTCTCACATATATATGTAGATCCAAATCTGCAAACCAATTTCAAAGCTACATTGTGTAATTCTGGAAAATCTTCCTCGGGTAGGCATTTCCAAAATTCTATTATCTCAGATGACTCTTTATATTTGCATTTTAGAACTGTTGAACTTTGAAGCTCAATAATTTCCAATTGCATATTAGGGTTATATTTTTGGAGATCGTGTGTCTCTATGAGAAATGGATTAATAAATAAGTTATTTAAATCTTCTTCTTCTTTAAATTTGCTGAATCTTTCTTGAAAATTATCATTTAGTGATGAAATATGATTTTTAAAAATCGTCAATGGAATATCTGTCGGTAGATAAATAGATTTTAACCGTACAAAGTGATCTAAATTTCCCATTCCTAAATTACTTTCGAAAAGACGAAGTCGAGACATGAAAGAATTTATAGAACCTACAAGGGCTGGAAATAAATTTCCTTCACCTTGGAGTCGTTTATTGAGAATATTTAAATGTCCGAGAATATCAGTTAAAAATGCAAGGTTGATTAACCAATTTTTATCTTTCAGTAGTTCACATTCATCAGGCAATTCATTATTTTTTTCTAAAAATTCAATAACTTCGTCTTTTAGATTCCAAAATCTTTCTAATGCTTTTCCTTTTGCAAGCCATCTTACTTCACAAAATAATAATAGTTCACCAGATTCGTTAATGGCGTCTTCAAATAGAGTTCTGAATAATCGATGATTTAAAGGCCGAGCTTTTATTTTGTTTATACATCGAGATACTGGTTTTAATACATGATCAAATTTTAAAATTTTGGCGCATAAGGCTTCTAGGTGTATAATACAGTGATATTTATTTAAATTTCTATTCAAAAACTCTTCCAGTAGTGTTATACAACCAATATTTTTACCAATCATACATGGAGCACCGTCTGTGCATACACTTTCAAGTTTTGACCAGGTTAAATCGTCACTTTTTAACAACAAAGTTTCAACACAACATTTTAGTTTATTAAAAATATCTGTACCTTTTGTCGATGTTTCGAGTACTTCAAGTCCTAAAAGTTCTTCCGTCACTTCAAACTTAGAATTCACACTTCGAATAAATATACTTAATTGCGGATTGTCCGTAATATCACAGCTTTCATCAAGCGCAAGAGAAAAATATTTAGAATTAGTGGTACTACATGAAATTTGTTTTGAAATATCTGAGGAAATTTCGTCAATTCTTCTCATAATTGTATTACGTGATAAAGAAATGTCATTTACGTACGTAGAAATTTTTGAATCATTTGCATTTTTTGCAAAAATATCGAAACTTTTTTTAATGATTTCGCCATCAGAAT
>JAIPRM010015001.1:0-10406 GCA_025469315.1 Stegophylla sp. TES_Ste_2020
AAAAAAACGACTCAGAAACCATCATTTTTTGATCAGAATTTTATGAAAATTTAAACATAGATAGAAAATCCTATAAAAAAGATTTTGGCGCAAGAAAATTTTGAAAATGTAAAAAAAAATTTTGGACATTTTTCGAAATTTTTTTTTTTTCTTATATTATTAACTTCTTTCGTTCAGAATCGTTTTACTGAAGAAATGATTTATCGTTTCTTTAAAATTTAATACTCCCGTCAAGAGAATACACCCCGCCGTGCGAAGTACACCCATCTTGAGAAGTATGTCCGGCTTTTTTAATATTAATTACAGTTCCATTGAATATTTTAATGTTTATGTAAAGAAATATTTTATTTGAATTGTTTCAAGTGATTTATATTTGTATTTATTATTGTTCGTTGTTAAGTTTTACCAAATATTAAATATTACTCTTTATTAATATTTTATGAACACTATCAATATATTCATGTTATCGAGTTATTTTACCCGAAAATAAAATATAATAATAATATTAAATCAGTAGGGGCCAGGGGGGCAATGCCCCCAACAATTGTTTACTGTGTGAGCAGTTGTCCCCTCTCACCCCCACCAAGTTACGCCTATGCTTAAAACTCTGCCCCGCACGTCACTAGTTTCGTTTTTATTTTTTCACGGCCGGAACATAAACCTAGTATTTTTTTTTGCGTTTTGCGCGAAACAAATCTCTCTCTCTCTCTATATATATATATATATATATATATATAGGATCGAAATTCATTTCGGTGTATTTGTTTTACAGTTTTCTCCGTTGCACGTAGTTTCGCGCACCGCCGGCAACGCTTTTGATAATATATTTATATTATTCTTTTCCGCGACGGATAGGCGAGTGCTCGAGGTACTGGCACGATAATAATAATAATATTCGTCTCGTATGTCTCCACGTGGGATTGAGAACAAAAACGGAAAATCGTCGTCGTCATCATGATAACGCGACACAAAAATAATATCGTGTTTTGAAAATGTAATTCCACATTACACGCGCAAAAAGGGAATTCTCAATTTAATAACTCGATTTAATAACTTCAAAGTGACGGAGACGACGACGACGACGACGACGACGACGACAAATGGACGTGCGCTAGTCACTACGCTCCCGGAGAGAAAATATGTTCCTTTTATCTTTATTGAAAATTATTATCCACCTCCGCGACATTTATTTCGCCGCCCTCGGAAATTCCGTAGGCTGCTGGCACGACTTTGAACATTTTCGCGCGCGTAAATGACAATATAACAACGTTATTCGTTCGATCGATATAACGGACGGGTTTTTATATTTATACGGTCATTATTGTCGCCGACAGTGAACTCGAGAAAAATCTTCGAACCATCGACCACGAGGATGGCGTATAATTTTTTTCACCGGACATACTTCGCACGAAGTCGTATGAACGATCAGTAATACAAAGCCGGACACATACTTCACACGATGGGTGTTCTTCGCACGACGTGTGGGATTCTCTTGACGGTTGTATTCAATTTTAAAGGAACGATAAATCATTTCTTCGATAAAACGATTCTGAACGAGGGTAGTTTATAGTATGAAAAATAAACGAGAAAAAAAATGTTAGAAAAATGTCCAAAATTTTTTTTTCACATTTTCAACATTTTCTTGCGCCAAAATCTTTCTTATATGATTTTTTATCTATGTTTAAATTTTCATATAGTTTAGATCAAAAAATGATGGTTTTCAAGTTGTTTTCGTCAAATTTTGGGTAGTTTTTTCCAAAAAAAAAAAAAAAAAAAATTGAAGAATTGATAAATTCAAAAAATGACCTTTTTAAAGTACAATCTAGAGGCAAATCCGGTTTCAAAAAGTTATTGATCGAAACCTTTGGAGAAGTATTTCTATACAAAAAGTTGTACACAGAAAAAAAAATAAAAAAAATAAATAAACATCATTGTAAAAACACTAGCTTCTTCACTTCGTTCAGAATCTAAAATTTACGCTTTTAAAGAGGCGTTTGAGTATCGTTGTACTCAAGTGTTCAAGACGTAGGCACCCCGAAGTTGAATTAATTTTGAAAAACAGCGCAAAACGAAAGATAAATTTGTTATAATTTAAAACGTAATGTACTTAAATAAAAGAACGGAAAAAAAAATATTTTTATAACCTCGTGTACGATTTCTGAAATATGGGCAAAACGTGCATCAGTGGCTTATTTTTAGGGAGGAAGGTTCAGAACTTTTCTCTATTTTTTTATCATCATTTACAAGACTTCTTATTCATTAAAACGCACATATTTTATTTACTTGATATTCAAAAAAAATAAAAAATATGTTATTGCGTCAAAACTTCTCGAGTTGACTTTCAGAATATGCAATCACAACTATCAATGACACAATAAATTTATAACCAACCAAATAATTCTGTGTTATATCCACTGATTAAAAAAACAAATCTTATAAGTTATGAGTGGTATTAATTTTATAACACATATTAAATGTTCATCAGTTTCATGAAACTACAATATTGATATTAAGTGTTTTGTATAAACATTTCATATTGGTCATTATAAAATTACTAAAAACGACCAATGAAGTTATTAAAAGCTTCTACTCATAAACGTACGTCTATTCTTGTTTGAAATGAGTCAAGTCTTACTCAGAATCGCTATCATAAAGGTCAGACACTAATTAAATGATAAAATGAAATAAAACGAAATAATTAATGACATAATTAAGTACCGAAAATAAATTAATAATTATTAGCAGTTATTTGATTTTGATTCTAGAGCGATTTGATTGGCACTGCAATCTATTTATAGAATATTAAAAATTAGGGTTGAAGTTGATATAAATGGAAAACTTCAAAGAAAAAACAATAAAATAAATTCCAAAAATACATAAAGTAATAGCTAATAACCAATCAATTTTTTTTTTTTTTACGCATTTTTAGTCTTTAAACATAATATTCGTAATCTACCCCCATGCAAAAGTCCTGAATATGCCACCGACTTGAATCGTGATTAACATCTGAGATTATATGCATTTGCACGTGTTCGTTCTGAGTGAATCGCGTGTGAACAGTAATAAGCAGGGCTCGGGACTTATAGCACTTAAAATCATTAAAATAAGCGCTTAAAAACATCATAATAAGCACTCAAATAAGCATTTAAAAAACTTAAATTAAATCAAAAATATTTATAAAAAAAAAAAAAAAAAAAAAACAATAAAATTAAAAATAAATCTTTATCTCTTTATACTTTATATTATAAAAAAAAAATTAAAGTTCATTTCCGAGACTGAGGGTTTATGGATTTTCTAAAAAATAAAATGTTAACGATATTTATTAATAGTTGAAAAAATAAATAAATTAAATCTTTCCGTCATTATTGCGTTGAATGTTCAAATGTTGCATGACAAATGCAACACGATGAATGCGAACGACAATCGACTACTAAACTTTGAAAATTTGAAATCAAAACATTATTTGTATTTATCACGCCTATAAAAGTTCGAAGGTCAAATAATATTATTTACCGAAAAATTAGTGATAGATTGATAAACATGAACTCAATTATTATATTAATTTGTTTCCCCGAAATCCAATTCTATTTTGAGCGTTAGAATATTTTTGTTAACCCTGCAACAATGCCGCGGACGGCGACGAATTACACGACAACGTAGATAAAATAAAAATTATTTATAATTTTAGTTCTATCAAAAACAACTTTGCAGGAGAAAATCATAATAAAGTAGAAAAACTGGTCAAAAAAGCAAAAATTATCAGAAAAACTTGAAATAAGCATATTTTTAAAAAATCGCTGAAAAAAGCAAAAAAAAAAGCACTTTTAAAGTTCATAATTGAACATGACATACACTTCTATAGCACTCTGCTACATTTTAAGTCAATCCATAAAATAAGCAAATGCTTTAAGTACCGAGCCCTGGTAATAAGGATTTGAGGTGTCGGCCATTTAAAATCGAATCAATTGTAAGTCGTCGAAAATCGGAGAACACTCACCCTACGTCCCCCCACCCCCCATGGCACCCGTAGATGAGTAATCGGTGACGGGCACTTCAGATGTCTGTACACTGTTTGTAAGGGGATGTTTACCCCTCATCGTTTCACTGTCGAGCAAAATATAAGTCTTCGCGATAATAATAATATTCGCGTTGAACAGGTGATTTCGTCGTTGGCCTACTACGCGGAATAATTGTCTAATTCGGCCGAATTTGCATTTTGATATTATTATTTTACGCGATAGATACATTTCAAAATCAAAGAACGCGTACGAAATTGGGAAACAAGTACACGGGTTGAGTTATGCTGATGTTTTTCGTGTTTCAATCATTTAATAACGACTAAATAAATACGTTTATAATAAAATAATGTAATATAAATATTGTTATGATGTTGAAAGAAAAAACGATTTATACAAACTCGCGACTAGAAAATATATATATTTTTGGCTTTTTATATTTAATTTCCCGAAAAAATATAAAAGGACCCACCTACTTTTTGTGTTATATTTTTCATATTTATTTTCTCGGAATAGCAAAACTCTGTTTTCGTAAAACAAGAACATTTATTTTTTCAAATCGAATAAAACAACCGCTACGATACTGCGCAATTTTATAGTTTTCGTATTCTTTCATTTATTATTATTATTTTTTATTATTTTTTTTTTTATTACCTATTATGGAGCATTTTTTTTTAATAATATCTCAAACGATATCTATGATTTATAGAATTCGTGTGGGACGAGTCGACCGAAAAACAGAAAAAAAAGTTCTCAAATTGGACGAGAAGAAAAAATGGTTTTTATTAATTCATAAATTGCAACCACACTGCGCCTGGTGTTTGTATGTTTTTAACGCGATATCCACGAGCATAATTTATACATAAGTTTAATCTCACATTCTCGTTATTCGCGCATAAATCACGTAACATATTGTTTGAACGTAGGTAAATCTAATTCCTTTAAACCCCGCCGCATTTAATCGGTATATAAAGAGAACGGTACACAAAATGAAATTCACTCATTGGATCAACACCATATAATAAAACGCAAAAGATTTTCGCTGTCTTTTGACGATTTTATATTTTTATATACATTCATCATAAGCCGGGGTGACCATATTTAAGAAAATAAAATACAGGACAAAAATATTTTTCATAATATTTTTAAATAAATAAATATTTATTACATATATTATAATATACATGTTTTTGAATCGTGACAAAAGTATAATTTTAAAAACTACCTATTAAGACAATAGATAATAGATTAAATTTAAACCCATAAAATCATTATTTTGAAAAGCATAGAATAACATATTAATGAAACTAAATTGATACTTTTTAAAATTTCTTCAAATCCTTTATTCATGCATATTGAATACTTTACTTTCTAAAAAAAACTTGTTTAATTAATTTTACAATTATGATTAATCTAATGGTATCCAGAAGATTTCTAGATTCTTACATTATTTTATTCAATAATTTCATTTCAAAAATTTTAAATTAATAGTAAGTCAAAAAACGAAATTAATATGGATTCTTTGTTTTTTTTAGTTTACATACAGACTACAGTAGTAGACAATAGGGATTTTAATCGTTCCCAAACGTATGTTTTCATATTTTAAATATTTTGTTTTCGTCAAAATTCCGTATCCAGTTTCATTTTTATAGTGTGTATAAGAAATATAGTTTCTAATATAAGAATTCTTGTTCCTAAAATTTCTACAGGAACCAGTTCCAAGATAGATTTCTCAGGGTTCCATTTCCATTCCTTGCTCTCAACTGAGGTTATTAATCCTCCCTACTACCCCCTACCCACTCTTAAAAAATATTTCATTATGCTCACCTGTAATTAGACAAGTCCAACATTTTAATAGTTGTTTTCTTTAGTAATAGAAAATAAATATAGTGCACTGTGCAGCCTCATAACAAGGTAAACGGTAGACACTGTTCAATTCTACATATTTGTGAGTGAATTAATTGTTGAATATTTGCTATTCATGTATTATACTGTTGTATGTAAACATAGGTCTATTAAATTAAAAGAGAAGTACCATAGCTTTCAAATTTCGATTGGAAAAGTAATTGCTCCACGAAAAATTCGTTTCCTCGAGTTGTAAGACCGACTGTAGTGGCGTGTTGACCATCAGAAGCACGTGTGGCAAAGATGCCTGTTGCCTTCTGTATTGGAATATTACCACATTTTTTTATGTTTATTGAATACGAACGCACACAATGTCAATTTTACAACCAAACACGTTTTCACAAAAAAATAATGTGTATTCTTTAATAAATTTTTAAATTTTATAACTCGCATGCAGACGAATATTATTAATACAATTTCAGCATGATTAAACTGATACAGAATCAACTCTTCGATTATATTTATTTAAATCATAGTATTTATTATACTTACAAAAGTACTTAACTGGGCCCGTCTAATCCCGTCAAAATCTAGCCGTTTCGAAAATTAGCCCGTACAAACAGAATAAACTTTCCGTTGCCCGTAAAAATGAGTGTTCAGCCAGTACAAACAGAATAGTAAAATCTACAGTTTTATTTATTTAGATCATTGTGTTGTCATAGTAAGCAAAGTTCTATACCGGCCCGTCTAAATCCGGTCAAAAGTTAGCACGTATAAATAAAATGTAAACTTTTTATTTTTCATTTATATAGAAGATATTTTTAGACTACTATTGTTACTGAATTCAACAGATGAAATAAACGTAAAAATACATTTTATGCTGCTTCAACCCTTTGAAATAATGCAAATTTTGGAAAATCCTACAAAATTTAATATTTTTTCTCTTTTAACCCCTTTCCGAAAAGTTCAACCAAGATTTAACGTTTTTAATTTTTTACCCCTTTCCATCCCGTAGAGGTTAAATTTTGGATGATTAGGTAATTGATATTTTATTATTTATATAGTAGAGAATAATTATGCAAAATTTTCAAGATGTAGCGTATCCCACTTTTATCCTTTTAAGGGTTGAATTCGGTAAAGACCATTCCTATTGGGTCTCTACATCATTAAACAAAACAATGAACCAAATTTTATATTTTATCCGGTTAGGAGATTTACTCTATTTAACTCCATTAAGAGTGGGATTTTCATATATCCTTTGACTTTTCTTACTGAACTCCTACATGTTATTACGAAGATACCCTGAAAATTTCAAGAAAATCTGCAAATTAGTTTTGACTGTACAGTGATTCTCAGACAGGACTAAATTGTTTATATTTGCAGATACCCCCTTTAACCCTTTTATGGGCTAAATAATGGAAAATATAGTTATAGATATTGTATTAATTTTGTTACAAAGTGTATATTATTTTTATTTAAAAAAAAAAAGCTGAAAAAAAAAATATTTTCTAGTTTTACCCATTTTAACTCCATTAAAGTTTGAATTTTGCAAAACTCGTTCTTAATGCAAGATTTCAACCTATATAATACTAAATTTTAGTATTTTTTGCGATTTCTATATTTTATATTATTGTCAACATTAACCAATTGACGAGCACGGTGAGAAATAAACTATGAATAGGTTCATTTTATTACTAAAGAAATTTCATACTTTATAATGATAGTGTTTTATCTTCGAATTCTACAAATATTATTCTAAAATTATTATAATATTTTTTTCCAATGGCTATTGGATTACTTTGATTTAATTAATGTTACAATAGATAATTTGGTTTTTCTTAAGAACTCACAACCGATTAATCGAGTTTTTGGTCAATTAATCGATTGAATTTTACTTTTTTAACAATCGACTATCTATCACTAACTAAAGAGAGCCCTAATTAAAAAAAAAAAAAATATGTAGATATTTTTTCTTATTTCGCACGTTTGACAATCGTTTGCGGATTATGGCATTCATTTCACCTAATCTAACCTAACTAGTTCAACAGGTATAATGTTCCAGTAGATATTGTTTATACCCGATCCCAGCTGTAATCAGCTGCGGCTTGCGACAGTGGCGAAGCTAAATTTTTTTCAAGGGATGTGTCCACTAAATTTCTACTATAATTATTTAATTACAATATTATAATCAATGATGATGGACACTTTATAAGAATTCATTGATAGAAATTTCACGTAGCAAAATCTAACTGTCTATTCTCTGAGTTAACATTTTTATAACGTTATTCGTAGTGTAGATAAATAAAATTTAGCGCTGCTTATTTGACAATATGAATTTTTAAAGCATGTTTTAAGTTTTTCTAAAAATTAAAAAGGATTTTTCACTATAAATATGTTACAGGTAACTTTAAAATAAATGTTCACCTACCTACATTGCAGATAGTTGATAGATTGATAACGATAATTTGATTAGGCTTTAAACAACAATATTTATTGCTTTGAATAAATATCAAATTTATTATTATATTATTTATTAAATAAATAATATAATATAATAAAGATGTTGAAATATTATGTTTATTTTAACCATGATATATTTCTGAATTAATAGAGGTTATAATTGTATATAGGTAGTTGAATGGATTTTTTTTTTTTTTCAATGCTGATTAAATAAAATTTCCATATATACATGGTTCAAGGGGGGGGGGTATCCAGACACCCAAAACACCCCCTTGATTGCGCCACTGCTCCGCGGGATGTAATGAAAATCTCATTTTACTTGAACTCTCACGGAGACGAATAAAGTCTCGACGTTCAAGGAGCGAGCGACGGAAAAGAACGACGAACAAAGGTGACTGGATGGATGGCGTAGATTTTTTATAAAATAAAAATGTCCCCGCCGCCGCAATGTGTGTAGTTTTTTTTTTTTTTTGAGTTTTGTGTGCCAACGCGTGAAACATTAAAATGTTCTGGTGTCAAACCTACCCGCCATATAATAGTACGCCGCCACCCGCCTACCCCTTCCTCCACCCCCGCACATCTGTAATAAAATGCTACGTTACCTTTTCCGCGGGTCGTCGTCGTAATGGATTATAAACTTTTTGTTATAGAGCACCGTCAAAAATTTGTTAATTAAAAGTCATCAAAATTTACTACCCGCGCTGCCGCGACGACTGCCATTGCCACTATATACATGTGCGGCCACCGTTATTAATTTCAAAAGTTTTAATTCGCCACGCCATATTCAGTGAGAAATTTTCTTGAATTTTTAACTTCACGCCTGATATACTTCTACTGCATTGTCGCAGTGAGTTCCGAGCGAATGTGATATGTACGCAGAACAAAGGTAGATAACTATAAGAAACTCCCTCAGTTTTCTGTGTGTTATGTTTAGTTACATTAACACGAGAGACAATCGTTAAATTAATAGTAAGGCTTCGAGTTTTTTTTTTTTTTTTTTACAAAATTTTCGAGTATATATATTTTCAAAAAAAAAGAGAGATAAATAGATAGATCATGAATGTCATTCAAACCGTTCTTGTGCACTTTATTTTCGCAAATAATCTAATACGCTATTCATTTTATTCATGTAGCAACAAAATATGCACAACAACAACACTAAAAACCGAACAAATTGTCTGTTTATTATTTTCTATTTATCAGATTCAAAAAAAAATATCATTGAATACCTAAATTAGATTTAGAAATTTAAAAATATTCAAAACCTTTGATTTTATCACACGACAATGGTGATATTTATTTTTACGACGCCATATCCAATTCAAAACTCGCTCAGTAATGTACTTAAGGGGGACTCGAGATACTTGCTTGTCCCACATTTTTCCAAATGATCATTTTACCTCTCTAAAAATAGGGATCACCCGACTGCCGTACAATGTGATACTTTTCCCTTTCTCATACGGCAGCGTTGTGGCCCGTACGTAACAACTAACAGGTAATAAATATTGTTCTCAGTGATCATCATAAAATAAATCATATAAATCGATAAAGCTATTCCACATACAATGTACATTTTTTACAACTTTTTTTGTCTTACAGCATTCATAAATATTTTATGGTTTTGAAATAATATTACCTACCGTGTTTTAACTCAATTAATTAACAAAGCTTGTTTAATATTTTAATTAATAAACTGTTGATTACTATTGATCATTCAGGTAATTATATCTACTTATTTAATAGTAATTTAAAATCGATTTTAATGTTAATATATACATGAGTATTGGGTAATTATTACTTAAGGTTTATTAATTATTATTATATATATATATATATATATGTTACCGTAAAAGCCCGATCACTAGGTAAACCTAGGATTTACTAGTTAATTCTAGGTTTTACTGGTTGTACTCAGTAAATGCTGAAATTCATAATTTTATTCGGGCTTTTACTAAAAACGTTTTGTACATCATAGGATGAACAAATTGAGTTAGTAAAAACTGACCTGACTCATAATCTTTAAGCGATAAACTACGTAAAGCGACAGTGAAATTTTTTTTGTAATAGCAGGTGCCATAATAGTAC
>JAIPRM010015002.1:0-10406 GCA_025469315.1 Stegophylla sp. TES_Ste_2020
TGCCGGTAACTGCATATTTTGCCGTTTTTCGTTAATTTTTCGACAGTTTTTCACCGCGCTTGGAAAAAGTATTGAGAAATTGGAAAAATGACCTCTCTAAAGTACCATCTGGGTGTGATTCCGGTTCCATAGAGATACTGTTCGAAACTTTCGCACAAGTATTTCTATACGAAAAAGTGTTCACAGAAAGAGAAAAAAAATAAACATCATTGTAAAATCATAAGCTTCTTCACTTAGTTCAGAATCTAAAAGTTGCTGGTCGAAACCTTTGGATAAGTATTTTTACACGAAAAAGTGCTTACAGAAAAATTATAAATAATAAACAGCACTGTTAAAACACTTAAGCATTATCATTTATCACTATGCACGGAATATCAAAAATACAAGTTTTATAGTGCTCCTTTTTATTATATTGTCGCAAAGAATATTTATATGTTATATTTTAAATGTTGAACTTGTAAGGTAATAAAAAGTGGACACCTAGTAAATATTCACTGAAAAATGCCCCGATAACCACTAATAACATTTTCAAAATCACGGCGTTTAAAACATGTACGTAGAATAACCATCATCCCCTCGGCATTCCACTCCCCTTCCAGCAATCATTGTTTTCTTCGCGGTCACGTCACCGGCAACGACGACAGCGGTCGTAGCTCTTAACACTCGTAAATTTTTATCACTTGCCTCCCAAATCCCGCTCGCGCCCGCGAATTTATACATATGAACGTGGCAACATATAAAGTTACACATTAGCGCCGAACACGCCAAAATACTTTCTTTTTATTCTTCCTCTCGTTAAAGTTATATATATATATATTACTCGTGCGATTGTATTTGTTTGTACACCGTCGTCGTATATATTCGGCCTGGCTCGTAATTCGAATTATCAATTCCCAATCGGGGTCGTCGTGGCGTGGAAGACACGCAGTAAATTCACGTGACTCGCGCTTACGCGGGAAAAATACACAAAAGTTTCCGCGGTGGGAATCGGTCTTCGCACACTCGGAATCTTGAGAAATGGCCTCGAACCCTGTGTAAGTCTTAACCACTGGCACCTAGTCGAGTGCAGGTAAGTAGTAGGTAGTATTTCGTTGCACAAGTCGTAAGTCGAACATCTCGCCTCCCCCAACCCCTAAATCCCTGATCCTCCGACCACTTAGGAAAAGTTTCTGCTGCTCGGGAATTCCCCACGTTGGAGAGTCGGTTCGCGCGTGTCGGTCACGCTGCCGGAAATCACTAGGTTCCGTCCGGATATACGCAGCATCCGGTGGTAACGACCGCGACTACCAATTGTTATTAATGGGTTCCCGAATTATTATTGTGCTCGTACACATACACATAATGTGAGCTGATATAATGCGGTGTTTCGTGCCGTACAAAACACGCACAAATCCACCCCCTGTGCGCGTGCAGGACACGCGGAAACGGACGTGCGTCGCGGGCGAACAACGATCCGGCCGCGGAGGGCTTTACCGCGCGCGCGTTAGTAGTGGAAATCACGAGTGATTTACAGGCTTGCGGGAAAGCGCGATAAATACCACTAGGATTCTCGTATCGAAATCGTGTAGGTTGCTGCTACTGCTTGTTGTAAGTAGTTATCTGCTGTATAAATACGATCGAATAAAGGCCTCCGCTGAAAAGGAAAAGTTCTGTACATTTTATAAAAGTGGAGAAATTCGGAAAATATCCCGCAGGGTTTTTATATATTTTCTGTTTTTCTTTAAAAACAAAACAAAAAAAATCGTATTTTTTTTCCTGTTAAAAACAGTTTCTTTTTGATTTGAAAATTTTTTAAATATCAATTTTTTTTTTCAACTGTTTATAATATGTTTCAAATAATGTGTTTCAAAAATTAATCGATATCTTAGATCTTTTTATTGTGATTTATGATGATTTCTATTGTAATATAATTTATTTCAAACTTTCATAATTGTTTATTATTTTGAAAATCATAAAAAATCTTCACAGGGATATTTTTTGTTCATTTTCTTTTCTATAATTGTAGGAATAATAAGCTGATTCTTTCCTTCCGTAATCCGTACCTATATAATACACACTCTATTGCTGCATTAGTTCCAGAATTTAACTATAATTTTTTGCATTTAAATATTACTTTAATTCTTAAGCTCATTTTTTGTTCTTTTCCTATTGGCACATCTAAATTTGGTAGGTACCAATGTTTCCCCAAGTATTGAAGTAATGTTGTGAGATAATTGATGTCTGGTAAAACTCACATTACTTAAAACAAAATTACTTTCGACATTTCACTTTTAATATCTGTTATTCCGACGGGTTTGTTTTGACTTTCGCTAAACGATTGACAACTTAATTTTGATTTTATTGTGAAGCTGTACAAATATATATTTTTTTTATTTTTGCAATATATTCTTTTACGCGCATAATATGGAAATGAGACAAGATTAAAACGGGACCACCTTCTGAAAATGGGACATAAAGTATCTAGTTCGAAGTTTTTCAGGACAATGATTGTTAAAAAAGGGATAATCTCGTTTTAAACGGATGTATGGTCACCCAGTCCAACGTCAACTACTACACGCCTTACCAATTCGTACAAAAAGTATAATAAATTTCCGTGAAGACGTCGTGGAGTTATCATTAACAGAGTTGTAGGTCCCGGCGGAATCTCGCGTGAACTGTTGGTAATTACTTGTAAACAGCAACGCCGATTTCCGTACATCAACCTTCGCGTGTAATAGTGTACAGACCTACGTATATGCATCATAACCAATTGTACCGCGAGTGCATCGTAAGCCCTGCTCTCTTCTACGTAATAAAAACTTGGGCACATGTAAACCCCACCAATTGGTATTCACTTATGCAGGAAGTTACAAAAAGAGAAGCCGACATACAAGCTTTTCTTACACATCTATTAAACAATATGAGATGGGGAAAAACGGCTACAACTAGTTTGCGCACATTTTAAAATTTCTCGGTTGAAACCTATAACTCGTTTGCGCACAAATTATTGTCAAAGGAAACACTCGTTTGCGTACAACATATTATAGAAGACACCCTCGATTGTGCACAATATATTGTAGATGGAACCACTTTATTGCGCGTAAAATATTATGAAATTAACTATATACTCGTTAACACAATAAAAGAAATAAAAAGGTCCAAAAGGAATAATATACAAAACATCTGAATAAGTATATGAACGATCTAACGATAGCTATTTTCAAGGTTTCAAATATGATTAAAGATATATATGATTAAAAGTATATAATATTATCTTTAATCGTGTTTCAAAATAACGAGTTAATCTAG
The DNA here is from genome assembly GCA_025469315.1 of Stegophylla sp. TES_Ste_2020. NCBI lineage: Eukaryota > Metazoa > Arthropoda > Insecta > Hemiptera > Aphididae > Stegophylla > Stegophylla sp. TES_Ste_2020. The sequence continues at coordinate 3,289 of JAIPRM010015002.1, forward strand.
AATTTAACTCGTTATACTTAGATAAAATTTATTAATATTTATCATTCATCGCTAAACTGTTGTATTGAAATCGCTTTAATTTCGACTATTCACTCGTACAGAGTACAGCGCAAGGGGCGGTTTTTAAATATTTTAGATTCTAGAAGAAGCTAATGCTTTTACTATGATGTCTATTCATTATTTCACATTTTCGTATAGAAATACTTCTTTTTCATCAAAACATTTTTCATTAAGTACCTGTTTAGGTTAGAAATCGCATTCCTATAGTAATTCAGATGGTTTTTCAAAATTCTCAATACTTTTTCTTCCAAAAACAAGTAAAAACTGTTGAAAAATTTAGTAAAAATGGCCAAATGCGCCGTAAACGAGATTTTCATGAAACTGATTTTAGTAATTTAGCTGTAACCTTAAAATCTAGAAGAATTAGAAACTTGAAATTTTCACCCATTTATATATTATGGATTACGAAGTTACGTGTGTTCTCACCAGTGAACTTAAAATAATCTCTGACAGTCCTAAGCCTGTGTAAGTGGGAAGAAAAATATGTGTGCAAATGAGTGGTCCGCAATAGAAATAATCTGTGCACAAACGAGTTGTAATTTTAGTGAATGTGCGCAAACCAGGTGCACCCAAAAAAACAGAGCAAGTTTTTAGTATTAAATACCGATTTGTATAATATATATATATATATATTAACAATTAAACCTTGAAAGTTTGATACTAAAATTATTAATAAAAGTTTATTTTTTTGTAAACAAACATGTCCGTTATTAATATTTTATGAATCAGAAAATTTTACCCTGTGAATAAAGTAATTTTTTTTTTACTGAGATCTTAACAATGGGAGCGATTTGAACTCTTTAAATCTCCCCCTTTGTGTATACGATTGATACTGGAAATTGTGAATTTCTAATACTGTTATTCGATAATTTACATTACGGATTTTAGAAACCTTCGGAGCGCACAGCCAAAGCTAATATTCGCCGTCGTAACATTTGTATATTAAAAAGCCTTATGTTGGGTAGTTGAAATTTCAGCCATTGACATATTATTATGGGAAAAAACCTATATTTTTAATAGAAAAATGTAATACAATAATAGATCTGTGCGGTTAACAATTGCCCCGAAAACTGATTTTTCGAAGGAGCACACACAATTTCGGTGTGTTTAGGGGACTACGACGTCGGAGCATTGTTACGTGTTTTAGTCCGTCGGAACGAGTCGACTGTAGATAATATTCATTGACTTTCGCTTATTAATTTCTAATTAAATCAACGGGTCTATTGAATCAACTTTGCGCACACCCCATCACATGGCATATTATATAGCGCACCGCGTCACCGAGAACTGCAGAGGGGATCGAACAAATTACGTTCGCAAAAGTCTTATTTTATTGATAATTGCATTTATAATGAACAGCCAGCTTGCCGGGCGAAATTCGATTACGGATTTTTAAACAGTAAATACGATATGAGTTTGTGCCGAATCGAATTTTCGAATCGAACGTGATGGGAAGAAGAGTGTAGGATTTACACGACGAAAATCGGCTTTACCCTCCCGTATATTTCTGATTACAGGGTTTATCACAATATCAAGACTGTGCTAATTTAACTAATTTCGTTTAACTGTAATTAAGTAGTTGAAAAGTTTAAGAATTATGTCACTTTTAACTAAGTTACATAACAAGTTACTTTTTTTCTTAAGTAACTTGTGATGTCAGTAGTTAAATTTGTTTCCATGATTATGCACTTATCAGTTAATTTATTTTATAGTCTCGTTAAATTTGTAAGTTTCATTTAAAAAAAATTATTTTGTACAAATTAGGATTTCTATGAAAAAAAATAAAAAATAATAATAATAGCAAATATTATATATATTTATATGTAAATCATTTGGTTTGAAGTGGTAAATTCAATATTCCTGGAAAAGTAAGTCAATGTAACGTATATAAAATGTCATAATATCTGAAATGATTAAAAATTAAGTATATACCTATTATACTAGTGGTTCTGTGAACAGTAGACCTCGCATTTTTTACCAGCTTCGCCAGTTAGAGCAAAGAAGGCTTTGTATTAAAAAGAAAAGTTATGCATTTATATTCCATCAGTGTGTACCTGCACTACACACACAAACAAAAACAAATTTTAATATTCTTTTTTGTTTTTTTATTAGCAAGTGGTTAAGTGGGTGAACAACATATATATATATATACCTTAAATTTAATTATTAAAAATAAATTTTTGTTTTTAATGCTCAAGAGTTAGCAAGCGGTGTTGGATAATTGGATTAACTTGATCAATTAAAGTTAGTAGCAGGTGTGGCTCCGGAGAGGGGGCCACTGAGGCCATGGCCTCCTTCCAAACTTACCAAAATGTTCAATTGATTATCTTCGATGCTTAAATTATGAATATTAAAATACCGATCTTAATATTATATACGTATCAAGCAATTTGAATTTAACTTGACAAATATATTAGTTATGTATAAATCGTAATCAGTAAGTAGTAGCATTGATTTTAATATTTTATAATAAAATTCAATGTTATGGTAGTACGTACCAAAGTATTAAGTTACCTAATACTGCATAGTGCGTACCACTCCCATATTATAATGCATATAAGTAATTTAAAAATATTTTGGAATTTCAGTGCATATTATTTCCAATATACTTAGATAAATCATATTTCAGGGTGGGTAAAACAAAATATTAGACAAATAAATGCTTGAATTCATTTTTATTTGTTTTTTGGAACATGTTTCAAAATCATAGTATAATTCGAGATTTATTTTTGTTTTTTTATTTATTACAATATTCATACAATAAAAGAAAAAGAAAATTTAAAATTAAATTAAATTAAAAATAAAAATGTACAAAATTATTCATAAAATACAACTTTTTTACAATTTTTTTTTTTTTTTAACTGGTTCTTTTAACTTATTAATATAATAAATTTACAGATTTTTAGCGAGTGCTTATACATACATATTTTAAACTTTTTAGTACATGTTTTAATGCATATTTCACCAGATTTTAGTACATTATCACATTCATATTTATACGTTTTTTAGTGAATCATACAAACTTCATCATATGAATCTATAAAATAAATATATTAATACGTATAAGATCGAATTATACGTTGTATTAAACACGTTGTATAGAATTATTTAATAGAACGGTGTAAAATATGATTACAATTTTTTTATACATGGTATTATACTTGTTTTATATTATTTAATACAGTAATACACTAGGAAAACAGAGGGAGAAAAAATAAACATCACTCGAAAATAATTAGCTCATTTACCCCACTCAGAATCTAAAAAAAAAAAAATAAATAATAATAATAAATAAATAAACATCATTGTAAAACACTAGTTTCTTCGCTCTACTCAAAATCTAAAACGTATCAAAAAAAAAAAAAAAAAAAAAACGGTCCGGATAAAAAAATTAGCTATATAATAAAACATAATGTTAAATTCAATAAATTTATTTGTCACATTATTCAAATTAAGCGAAATTTAATTGTAGTGAAAGATCTAACATTAATAAATTAGAAATAATCTGTTAGTCTAAATATAAAATTGAGTTGTACACAAAATCATTATATTGGCGATTTTAAAAACCGTTTTACTTTTTAAACGTCATCGCATTTCGTGAATTATCATTCTAGAAGAGTTTGCGCTGTGTTAAAAATTTTTCTCCGAGAAACCTTAAAAAATACGTATTAGAAGTTTAGATTTTCAGGTTAATTAACAAGAATAAAATTACATACAATCTTCATATTTATCCATACAAAATAAAAATTACTAACCAAATAACTTTCACTAAAATTATTTATTATAAGATGTCAAAAAGGGCTTGAAGCCTGTTTAAAAATTATCAAGTAAAAATCAGTCTTGTAAAAAATATTTTTATTATTTTATATTCAGAATACCAATTCGAATAAATGGATAAAAAGTTATTCAAAATATGTTTTAAAATACTTTCCAAAAAATATATTCAGAATAACTTTTTGAATACTTGAAAAATTATTTGAATACGTCTGAGAATAGGATCTATTTTAATTTTAGATTTAAATAAAATTATTATTATAATCATACATTAATTATCAACACTCTTTATAATATTTTTCATAATTGTATTAAATTTAGATTTTGTTGCATTTTAACGTCCTTACTTTTTTCAAAATTTTCATCTTGTATTTATAATTTATGTTATTTATAAAAACAATAAATATTAAAATATAAAATAAAAATACTAAAAAAATATATTCAGAATACTTATTTGAATACATTTTTTAAAAGTATTTAGAATAGTACTGAAATACAAAAATGGAATTAAAATAGTTTTATTCGAATAATTTTATTTGAACACTTCACAAGACTGATAAAATATATATTAATAATATTTATAATATATACCTATTAAACTATATTAATATATATGCGAAATTATTAAAATTTCGAATAAAGCCATTTGCTACTTATTAAATTTAATTATTATGAGAATTAACTATAAATATCGGCGAAATTCATGATTTGGTAGTGCAAGCAGGTCAAAAAATAATTTGTTCGTGGGACGGGGGAGGGGAGGTGAGGCTGTTGGAAATTCTACTCTCTTCACTCCCTTTGAGGTTGCCCGTAGTTAAACGTGGTTTGGAACAATCCAAGCGTGTTTGTCCCCAAACAATATTGTTCGCAAACAGCTAAACGAAAAAAAAACGTTTATTACATGGCGTGTGGTGTGGTTGTCCGAGTAAAAAAAGCAATTCGTTATTTCATCATTTGTTATTTGTACAATGGACGATTATCGCGAATAATTTACGTATTTATGAAATGGCGGTTAACGAAAAAACAACACCGAACGAAAACAAACGGTCGTGCAAAATACAATTTCTATCTCTATCTATTTACGCACCGGATAAATTAAATTGAACACAAAAAAAAAAAAAAAAAAAAAATGAAATAAAATAAAAGTCACACGTTAAGCAAATAATAATTACATAAATAAACATGAAGCACTACACCTACAACTGTATGATTAAAACTGGTGAGGCCGAATAACGCTCGTACTATAAAATATAACAATGTACTTTTAACATTTACGTTTACAGTAATCGCTCGCAATATGTCGCTAACAGGACAAAAGTTTCATCCATTTCGAATTCTATACTTCCAATCAATTTTCGAGTTTTCAAAATACAATGTTTACCACGGTTATTTGCGTGTCACGTTTCATTTTCAGGAAACGGAGACAATAGCGGCTTTGGTTTATTGATTAAGGGATGGGTACAATATCATATGCATACCCAAATACTATAAGTATTTATGAAATATTTCTTATTTCATATTTCATATTACATTAAATGCGAAAAGCTGGACAGACAATGTTAAAGAACTACACAATTAAAAAATTTGAATTCTATTTTTTATTCCACGAATAAATAGTTTACAAAATAAGAAAAATTTCCGTGGTCAAATTATTATTATAGGACGATTATTTCCGTGTTTATAAATAAGTCGCGTTTTACGCGTGACGTTTTAAACTCCCACGCTCCGGGCGGCCCCGAATATAAATACATGAATATATTATTCAATATATGTATAAATTAATGTTATTTAAATGTACATTATTTAAATTTTCAATAATGTTAAACGTAAAAAATTAATAACATATTTAATTTAAATAATAGCCTTTTCGCAAAAAATTTACTTGCGCTAACATTTCACTTTCTCACTAACGAATTACCGAATACTAATTATAATACGAATTTCTTGTAAATTATTTCATAAAATGGTTATATTTATATAAAAACAAGTTTCGGTTCTGGGAATGAACTGTGCAACTCCCTCATTAACAGTTAATAGATCTTGCGTTAACACAGCTGTATATTATATTATAATCGTTAGCGTAAACGACACGCACTATTGCACAAGGTAAAAACGATGGGATCCCATATTCTAGTCACGTATAAATATGCGTAAACGAGTAGTTGTCTGGGGTAAAAACGTGCGCACTAAGTGGATGTCATTCGGATAACGTTCTGCTCGGACCTCGAGTCCAACGTGACGAGGACCCCCCGAAGGGATCGTTCAATTTTTCCGTTCCGAAAACGGTCTGATACATATTTTATGCGTTTAGGTACGCGAAAAATACGGTTTAAGTGTATTATTCGCATGGCGGTGGATGGGGTGGTGGGATAGTGATAAGGGTGCGATTGTCTTTATACAATAATAAGAGCACGTGCGATGGGTCGCGAACACGAGCTGAACTCACGCGATACCGGCGGAGACGTTAACACTCGCGAATAGTGTCCGGTTGGCTAAAACGTTATTTCTATCGTTCGTGGCCGCAAAACGGACAATTTCGGTCAGGTATAGCCTGTTAAAATAGTGAACAGTGCTTATAGTAGTATGTGGTGGTGTCGGTCCCTTAGGTCCAATTCGACGAGCGCGCGTGTGCAGCGTACTACCCACCTACACTACCATCCCTCCACGCATTCGAACCCCCCTCCACACACACACACACACACACACACGATTACCCAAACAGTGGTTAGGACCCCGTTTACCACATCCCCACCCTTCCTCTCGTGTACACCGGACGCTGATCGAATGTCCACTCTCCAGTCAGTGTATTTAATATATTATTGTATACTATAATATTATTATAACAATGTAACGTAGAACAACGGAGTTAGGATAGGTTATATCGCATCATATACGCATTTCACTCGGTACATGTAAACGGTGAGGTAATACTAATAATAATAGTAATACCGGAGTATCGGGCTACACCACCACGTGTTTGTACGATAGTTTAGCTATAGTACAACTAAATTGCTAATATAAATACGTTCTGTACAAACACGCACAAAAACATACGCGCGCGCGCGCGCACACACACACACACATATATTATATACACCCGTATTCGTGTGCTAAATAATGACCATAGCTGATGATCCCGGTCGTGACTGTCATTAAATGATTTACAGGCCAAACCTCATTAATAGAACGAAATGTTTAACTAAATTGTATCACTTTAAATAATTACATGTGGTCTGACCGAAGGGCCGGCCATTCTAAATTAACGCTCTCTCACTCACTCACTC
>JAIPRM010015003.1:0-10406 GCA_025469315.1 Stegophylla sp. TES_Ste_2020
GTTTTTTCCAAAAAAAAAATTGAAGAATTGAGAAATTCAAAAAATGACCTCTTTAAAGTACAATCTAGAGGCGAATCCGGTTTCAAAAAGTTATTGATCGAATCTTTTGGACAAGTATTTCTATACAAAAAAGTGTTAACAGAAAAAAAAAAAATAAATAATAAACATCATTGTAAAAACACTAGCTTCTTCACTTTGTTCAGTATCTAAAAAACCGTTATTGTAAATCTTGAATTCATTATTTTTCGTTTTAATTACGAACTTATTATCTGGGGATTCGTTAATGGGCGCCCGAATAGGGTGTATTTATGACGAATGATAATTAATAATACAATATTTTACTGTACCGTGACGTTAGTTTTCATTGTTGGAGCATTCTAATAATGAAAAAAGTTTGTAAAACTAATTTAACATATTATTAATATTATTATTATATTCTCCCGTCAGCTACTCTCTGAACATTATTATTACATTACGAACAAACGACGATGCGGCCGTATAATTGATTATGATTGAAGACCTATTGCGGCATACAGTTTCGAACGCCATAATGTATATTACTTTTCTTAGTGTTCTATCGACTAATTTTTCCATCAAATTTGCAAACGTATTTTATGTATTCTGAAAACCGAATGTGTATTTTTATTATTCGACGTAAGAGACCGATTTGACATGGTCAAGTAATTAGAACCAACAAAAGGGGGTTCCAAACATGCTGCCTACTTTTTTTCTTTTAATATGCATTTATTTTAAACCAGCTCATTTTTTATTTCAATTAAGTTTGTCTCCATATGTGCACAAAATCAAATTTTATATTTTATTGGAATTGATTTCAATTAATTTGAATATTGTAATAAACAAAAGTGATTCATTAAGCATGCTCACCCCCTGCTATAAAAACTATATTATATTATTTCATAACTCATTTTTTTTTTTCATGTCACCTTCAGAATGTCCTGTAAACATACAAACTTCTTTTTTTCAAATTACAACTCCATGTTTTAACAGTGGAATATTATGTTGGTTATTTTTCTGAGAATTTTGATGTATTTAAATCAAAAAACGAACTAACAATTAATATTTTACAACACTGCGAATTAATTCGGTATTAGTTGGTAAAATCATACATTCATTATAGTTACATAATACGTCAGTAACAAAAATGTTGTGTCCTAGAGACTATTTTCCTTACTATTTACTTTTGAATAATTGAAAAACCACTTGTTCAAATTTTAATTTCAATACATCAAAATTGACAAAAAATTAACCCGAATGAAATTCCGCATTTAAAATATGGGATTGCCATTTGAATAAAAATATTGTTTGTATCTCCATTGGACATTCTTGAGGTGACACAAAGTAAATTACTTTTGGAAAACATTGTTTATGTAGTAACTTGAAAATTCCAATGAAAAATCCAAATTTTTTCCATGTTTACGGCCTAAAAAGGATGTGAGCATACTTAATGAATCAACCTGTATAAGTGTATACATTAATATATCCCATTAAATACAGAGAACTAGATGGTAAGTAAGTCGAGTAGTAAGTCAAGAGGGGAAAACATCCAATGCACATCAGGTGGGAGGGGAAGGGGACGAGGAAGAAGAAGAAACGTCCTGGATGCTCGGTTTATTTATGGTGTAATTGAAGAATTTTTGTGGTCTTTCGGTTAATTACCGTGTTTCCGGGAGGACTATTGTACTACGGCGCGTAACTATGTATTATACCGGTGAAACACAGTATGAGAATGTTTTGTAGCAAAAAACGAAGAAAACAGACGTGTAACCCACGTCTCGTAGTCATCCATCGACGATATCAGTGCCCAGTGTAATTTATTGTTTTAACGCGAGCGCGCGCGCGCGCAATGAACTCGACCGAAGACAAGCTTGATTTGTACACTGGGCGCATTTACTTAACGCATCGCTATGGTAAGTTAAAGTAAAAAAAAAAGAAAATCAGAAGATGAGTGAAGAAACTTATGATTTTATAACGATATTTATTTTGTTTTATATTTTTCTGTGAACACTTTTTTGTATAGAAATACTCGTACAAAAGTTTCAATCGGTACTTCTATAGATCCAAAATCACACACATATGGTACTTTAAAGAGGTAATTTTCCAAAATTTCTCAATAATTTTTTTTTCAAAAACTCGGAAAATCTGTCGAAAAATTAATAAATACATCAAAATATGCTTCGGTTGGAAGAGTTTGAAGCTCGCGTTCGACAATAGAAATTGATTATCGAAAATAGTAATAATAATAATAAGTAAAAACTACAATAAAAATAAAGCAAGGCACTTTAATATAGGTTAATAATATGTTATGAGAAATGCAAACCAAACACGTTGCCCGTCGCGCACCTATTTATGTATTATTATTTTTTCACGCATCCACCGAAGAATAATACACGCGATACGTACACTATTATAGACTTGTCGTACGACAATCGTTTGAATAATGGCCGGGCACTGTGCATAATAAAGTTTCTGATAATTTATTATTAACGTTTCTCCGTGTCGAAAATGCGACGGGCGTCTTCTCGCAAAGCGCAAATCCGTTGTATTTCCAAGACGACAATAATAATTATTATTATAAAGGCTGAGCGATAACTAAGTTGAGTTGGAAGTCAAAAGTGAAGTTACTTTTGACTGAGTTACTTAACGAGTCGCTTATTTTTTTTTTTTTTTTTTGTTAAGTAACTTCAAACTAAACTGTTGTTTCCACAATATGAAGTGTGACTTATCTTTTTTCTTTTTTTTATGGTCACGTTAAGTAGCTTTTCGTCTATTCTGAAAATGCTTTTTTTTTTCTTATGAAAAATAATTTGGAAATATTAGATAATATTTATAAATAAGGTATTAAGAGTCGAAGTTTAGAATATAACTTTTTCTGGAAAACAAATTGCCTAATCAAAATAACATATCACCCAAAATTATTATAATATTATGTCGTTTGTAAATTATATATATTGCCAACATGACTATTTTATATAATACCTAGTCATTATATGAAATTTATACTTTTCCTTTTTTTTTTTTTTTTCAGAATTCTATAGAATGCCAGACTCAACACTTTGGCAGTTACCAATATTATGTACATTGGTCAAACATTTCAATTTTTTTTAAACAGGGATTGCAAGTATTAAAAAAAAAAAAAAAAATTTAATTGTTTCTAACTTAGTGAAGTCGTTTTTTCTAGTTAACTTGTATCTTAAACTAGTTATTAAAAATACGAGTAACTTAACTGTTTAGAGTAACTCAACGGTTTTTTTTTTTTTTAAAAAGTAATTTGTCCAGCTTTAATACTCGTAGTACATAATATGTGTAAGAATTTCTGTTTATTTTCAAGTACGACTATGACGAAACATAATGCACTGCCCTCTTATGTCTAATGACAGTATTTTATAAAAATTGAAAAATATGCACTTTTAGATCCTAAAAAAAAAGGTAGTAATTATTTATAAGTAAGTTTCATTTATTCATTAGTTTAATTCATCAACAACATAAACAAGTAAGAAAGAGTAAAAAAAAAATATATTTATATTTTTCTCAGGACTATATTACATTGGCATATTGTACTGACATTAGGCTTAGTACGGCAGTATATTATAAATACATATTGTTGATAATACTAATAGGTTCTACGGTTCGAAAAGTTCAAACGAAACATTATGTATTATAGTTGAACCGAACGGTTGTTTTTGTCGAAAACCATATTGCGTAAAAAATATAAAATATTACTTTAATTTCAACACGACCACTGCCAGTAGGTACGTAATATTAATATTACGGACCTTTATTACACGATTGACATTAATACGATTACGATTCGTCGGGTCGTTAATTATTATTATTTTTCGGCCACGCGTATCGCTAGTTTTAAATTTCATATTTTTTTTTTCCAACTGAATAATTTAGACACACACACACGTTTACGTATATACTATATATTATATATTTACAGTTTTTACTACGGTTGGTTATTAAACTCCATTAAATGCGCTTTGACCACCTGTCTTACCCGGTTGGTCGACTGTTGAGTTCCGGTCCCCGGGGGGTGCTGCCGGATTTGAAATAGAGCGGCGAAAACACGTCGCCGCGCACCGCCTCCGTCCGCGTAATAACGATAATTTTCGAAAATGTTCCGTCCGCGTGCGTCAGACAACGTATTACGGCCGCGCGAACAATGTCTTCGATTTTGATTTACGACCGCCTCGCAGGTACCTCTACGTATAATATTATTATCATTATTAATTTCCATTTTAATTCGGACGAAAAATTATCTACGTAAATAAAGCGGCCCGTATAAAATAGTTTTAGTAGTATAACATGAACGTCGTTCTATGTATGTACAATGTTTACCAATCCATCTAAGATATATAATTATAATATATTATGATGTATGTTTACATATAATAATAATATATTGCTTTAAATTTTAATCCAAATAGTATAGTTGATTCGAGAATGACGTATAGCGTTTATTATTCTATGGTTGAACGTAAAAATAAATAAATATTTACATATATTAATAGTAATTATATTAAGAGTAACACGATACAATAATAAGCATTTTAAATATGTACTAAATGTTCTATCAAGAAATAATGCATATAATTAATAGTATAAATAAATACATAAATAAATAATAATTGGAATAAGCGCCACATTTAGAAATATATGTATTTTTATATAAATAATTCAATTATTATATATGCACGTAGTGCTATTTATTTGATTATTTATTAGATAAGTTATACCAATTTAGTATAGTAATAATCGTGTTCTAGGTTCTTATTAATATTAATGTAATCGCGATTAATTCGTTTTAGTTTTCATTGGAGGCAACTTTTTTTTTTTTTATTTAAGTTTTAAATTATAATTAAAGACCGGATTTATATGTGTTTCAAATTCTGGCAGTTAGATGTTTTATTCTCTTTAATTTCATCAGAATATTATCTTTCATATGCAAAAATATTCTTCTTTGGGAATATAATATGATATTTTCTAAATATGTTTTAAATATTGAAAAAAAAAACAACTAAAAATAAAAAATTATAAAAGTTAAAATATCCCAATCTTTTAAAAATACTATAACAAACACAATTAATATATACTAGGTTATATTGCATATTGCTTAGGTAAAAAGTGAAATAAACCTAGTGAAATAATGGATTAGTCTTACAATTATTGCAAGTGTGTGTTTTTTCTAGTAATAGCAGTCTAAAAATGTCGTTCGATAATCCATAGAAACGTTTGGAATTTTTCAAATTTGGAAATTTTTGATCGGATGAGCGGGGTAAATGGACGCGCATACGAGCAAATGATAATAACATAATAATAATTATAATAATAATAATAATAAAATACGCTCTTCGTTTTAATTTACGGTGGCGGACCGTAGGGGAAACAGAACTATATTTTGCCGGACGTCTGTCGCACGCGCTAAACGTATATCATACCGTATAATATACACAACGATATACAGGTGGTATAGTTAGAGGAGGGCGTGCGCGAGAGCGTATTTAAATTTACTGCTAAGCACATCCGAGCTCTCGGTGACCGGAACTCGGAACTCCCGCTCCTAGCAGGAAAACCTCTCCTCCACCCCAGGTGTAGTCTTCGCACCCCAAGGTATCGTGTTTCCACGCGTACTTCTCCTCCTGACCATAAACATACCTAACCTAACCGTAGTATAAACATATAGATATTATGGTATCCTTCCGCGGTACACCGAGTCGCGAACGGCTTGCCGAAAACTTCGCTCGCGACAACCACCGGTTCGATTGTAATCTTCCGGGACCGCTGTAGTAGCCCGTATAGAGGCGAGATCGGGGGAGGGGGTTCAAGAACTCTCCAAAAATCAGCCGGAAAAATGTTCATCACGAACGGACGCGTGAAATTAAGGGAAAAACGTATTGAAATGATTCTGCGGGCGAAGAACATTATCCTCCGAAAATAAAATATGCTCTTTGTCAGTAAAAAGTCGAGACAAATTCTGAGAGAAGCCAATAACTTAGTGTTATCACAAGGACTGGGATTTGTATTATATTTGTAAGTGCTACTCAAAATTTGCCAAATCACCTCAAAACCCTTTTTAGATTTGAAGCGAAGAGAAGAAGTTCATGAATTTACAGTGATGTTTATTTATTAATTTTTTAGATTCTGAATGGAGCGAAAAAGCTTATGAGTTTTGAAAAATATGTTTTTGTTCCATTCTATAAACTATTTTGCGTATAAATATACTGATTCAAAAGCTTTGATCAAGCATTTTTTGGATCTTCGGCTGTAGACGCTATTCTATACTTAGCATTTTTCAAAATTTGCATTATTTCAAACGGTTTACACTTGTCACCATTGTTGAAACAGTGAAAAAATATCTCCAGTAAAAATTTATTATGTTTTTGAGAAAATAAGAGCAACACTTTTTTGTTACGTTTAATTTTTAGGGAGGCGTTGCAGTCTAGAATTCCTCCTAACCCTACCACCCTTGCAATTATGTACATTGGCATCGAAAATTTAAATGATATGTGCGTAAAAGAATTTTCGGAGAGTGTCCGGACCCAATGGATCCCAAGCCTAAGCGAAACTTTGCAAACCAGCATTGTTAACTTACTACCTAAGGGCCTACTTCTACCGTATTCCATTATTCTCCATCATGTTGAACGATCTGTTTTGTTATGATTTACTATATTTTCGTTCAATAAGTTTGGGGACTTAAAGTTTCCGGGAGGAGGGGGAGGTGCTTGACAATTTTCTGCAGTAACTTTTAGACCCCTAAATCCCCCTGAAATCCACCTACGGGGTCACGGTTCAACATTTGAAGTATAATCACGGCGGCGCGTTATTATCATAATAGTAATATTGTTGTTGTTGTAATAATATACGTGTACGCGCGAGGTCATAATATCATTATTATTATTATTATCCGAAACATTGATTTATGTCGGGCTGGCAAAGGTTTATTAGCAGCCGGTAATAATTTAGTGTCGCCGAGAAAGTTTTAATTCGTTTTCGAGAGCCAAAAGTTGCCGTAATGAACGTCGCCGTCTCTCCCGATTCCCCTACCACCCCCAAAAGAAATTTAAAACTTTTTGATCGATCTTCGTTCGGTAAATTATTATTCTCCGCCGCAGCCACCGCGCCGACGACGGGGTGCGGTGCGAAGCTCACTCCGCTTTGCCGCAGCGAAAACAACGTCCATACCCCGAAAAGTAAATTTCTTATCTTCTCTCTGTTTCATTTTCAGAAAGAAAAAAAAACACAAGAGGAGCAACGTCCCATAACTCTTTATCAGCAACCCTTTTTGTCTTCGGCAGGCAGCTGCGGTTCCCCCCCCCCCAGTTCGACAATATTTATCGCGTTCCCCCGCCCGCCCGCCATCACCACTACCCATGTAATATATACCTACATAATACCATTACTATACGCATATTGTATACGGGGGCTATACCTTTCGTATCCGATCTTGTTCCGTTTCCGAACTTTAATAATGAATCTGTAGAATATATATAAATTCGTCTCCGACGGCGCGGTTAGATACGGGGCACTATTCAAAGTTCACAAAGTCGACATCACAATGAAATTGAAGAGAACGCTAAACTAAAACAACGTGTATACTGTGTATTATAATAACTGTGTGTGTGTGTGTGTGTGTGTGTGTGTGTGTGTGTGTATAATATTTCTGTTAAACGATTTGCATAAAACAAAATAAAATTTATGATTTACATTTCGCGGTGAATCGTTTTGTTGTTTTGTTTTGTTTTGTTTTTTTTTTTTATTCTTCTCCGGCGTTTTCGATTGTTTTACATTTCGACGAAAACGGACATATTTTTATAACGGAGTCGTCGAAATGAAATATGTTCGTATTATACGGCCGCGGTGTCGACGAATGATTTATTGAAATAATAATAAAGAAAGAAAAAAAAAAATAAGAAGTTTTCGTTAAATTATTATCAATTGACTTTGACTTTCGAGTTTTTATACAGTGTACGATGTAGGCATTTACGTTTCGAAACGGAATACACTCGACCGTGACTGTCAAACAATATCTGTTGGGCATAAAATATTATCAATGAACTTTTTGATTTATTTTTTTGGATATTTCAATGCTAGATTATTGCCAATTTCAAACAAATTCACAAACTTTCTTACCGAACAACCAAACTACACCAAATTATATTACCGCGTTTAACATTGTTATTCGCTTTAATTTTATTTTATTTCGTTTTCAATTCATTGTTTCATACCGATTAAGTTCGGAAAAAATTATAAATAGCGATAAATTCGTATTCAGATACCTCATTTTATTCTATGCATTTAAAGAACAGACGATTCGGCATGAATTTAAAGAAGAAAAAAACGTCAAATTACCTTTTTCGTTAGTACAACTGTATACATTTGTTTGAATTAAATCTTATACCGTAAACTGTGTTAGTTATTACAATTTATTATATTATCTATACAAATATTACCTATTTAAACTTATATAATATTGTTTATTTAGATCATAAAAATAAATTACAAAATTTATTCTACGAGTACTTTAGAGAGATTAATAATTGAAAACTTTTAAAGCTGCATTTCTATTATTATGAAACGGATTTGTAGCTCACTCTGATAATTTTTAGACTTTTCTAAACTAATATGCAAGTCTCGAGCCCTGATAACAATAATACGTCGAATGGCCCAGAGATCAATCGGAAAACTAACGAAAATACAACAATAATAAAACCGTTCACTACGGGCTAAGTCACGAACGCGCCATAATTAATCGATTCCATTCGAGTGTGGATAAAAACGAATTTTGTTTGGATGTTATTATTAAGAGAGAGAGAGAGAGAAAGACATTCTCGCGTGACTGCTATATTACCGCGGCTAGTGATCGTCGGAAAAAATAATATTATTATAATATACTCTCACACGTCGTTATCGCTTTACAAATATCTGCTGTTGTGTATATTTTATGCTAGTTGTGAGCTGCTCGCCAGGAGACGGAACCGTTTTGTTTTCTCACTCCGCGAGATAATAATGTACGCGGCGCTGACACCCCGTATAACGGTGATATCGTGGAAATAATTAATGTTTCGTAGTCTAAATAAATTAGCATTTTCGACGAGTTCCCCCCCCCCACCAATGTTTTACGGTTCACGTGAAATAATAATAATAATAATAATATATAAGCGCGTTTGTACGCGCGTTATCTCCGTCTTTGAATCGAGGACGCGGCTGCATACATGCATACACCAAGGTATGTGTCTCTGCGCGAGGTATTAAATCAACGAATCGCCGAGCGACGTCATCCGAAGAGAAATGGACGCGGCGAACGATAATAATATTTTTAACGCGCACACTATCGGAACCCGGTTTACAAAAATTTGTGGCCCGCGACGATTAGAAAAAAAAAAAAAAAACTGAAGTATAGACGAGAAAGCCGGACATACTTCGTTCGAAGGATATCCTTCACTCTTCGGGTCAGATACTCTTGGTGGGTTTGTGGAATTTTCAAGAAACGATAAATCATTTCTTCGAAACGACGATGCTGAACGAAAGAAGATAATAATATAAAGAACAATAATGGTCGTCATTTTCAACACACTCGCCAAGAGTATCTGACCCGAAGAGCGAAGCGTGTCCGGCTTTCTTTTCTATACTTTATTCGATCTGAATTGAGCCCTTTACAAGTACAGGATAATAATCTAATATGTCCGAAGGAAATTAGAGGTAGTTGCCCTCTCCTTGAGTTTTTTTTAAATTAAATTAACGTAATTATCATAATCAGTATTTCTTAATTAAAATAATATTTTTTTTTTTTTTGTTACAGACTTTTATTTAACTCTATTATGAACTCCAAAACTAAGGACAAGAACAAGCGTTCGAAGAATGTATAGTTTTTAGTATCACCACAAAATATTTTAATTTTTAGACTATCGAATACTGTTTTAACCAACATCATTTATTAATTACTATAATTGTGTTTCTAATTAATACATGTTTATTTGATTTTTGATTTTCTGAGTAATTTGAGAAATAAGTTAATTTCAAAATGGTAGTTAGTTATTTATTAATTCATAGAACTCAGAAACATAACATTTTGTAAATAATCTAAAACTCTAAAATCAGAGGTAGTTTCCTAACATTTATGAAGTGTTCAAAAAAAAAAAAAAAAAGTTAGGTACCGAATTAAACTTTTAGACAAGTATATCTATACAACAAAGCGCGTTTACAAACGCAGAAAAAATTAACTTAATTGAAGAATAATAAGTTTTACGTTCCTCTCAGAATTAAAAAGCCGGACATACTTCGCACGATGGGTGTACTTCGCACGACGGGTGGTATTCTCTTGACGGGCGTATTAAATTTTAAAGAAACGATAAATCATTTCTTCAGTAAAACGATTCTGAACA
>JAIPRM010015004.1:0-10405 GCA_025469315.1 Stegophylla sp. TES_Ste_2020
AAATACTTTTTCAAAGTATTTGAAATACTATACAATTAAAGTATTTGAGTAGTATCTTAAATACTTTAAAAAAAATGTATTTGAGTACTTACTCAAGTACTTTTTAAAAGTATTCTTTACAGGACTGCTTGGTGGAAGTATCATATCCAAGTTTAAGTATGTTACAAAACATCCCTAGACTCATATTTTATCCTTTTATAAGTTATTTCATATATTGAATATCAAAAAAAAAAAAATGACCTCTAAAGTACAATCTAGAGGCGATTCGGGTTTCAAAAAGTTATTGATCGAAACGTTTGGACAAGTATTTCTATACGAAAAGTTGTAAACAGAAAAAAAAATAAATAAATAAACATCATTGTAAAAACACTAGCTTCTTCACTTCATTCAGAATCTAAAAGTTCCATTACTTTTAAATATTTAGTTACAAAAGTTGCGTTGGTGAACAATTCCAAATATGTCAGTTAACACCTTTATCCACTGACCCTTTCTATAAGTAATGTAAAAATAATAATCATTTTAATTGTGTATAAACCTTGTAGATTTAGAATCTGGACTAGTTCATCCTAAATTACAAGTAATTTTTTGATTATTAAGTACAATATGAATAATGCATAAATATATTTAACCATTATTATTAATTTTGCTATGGTAGGTGTATACGAAGACTAATCCTTGAAACCAAAATGGAGCTTGTTTTGTATCTTTGAACATTATGACTGGATAGAATACCTACAGAATTCAAAAGGATGCAATTTTTAAAAATGCTTATCGCATGTATTGTACACATAAGTACACACTATGTTGATGATACACTTGTTGTAAAAAGTTTAATAATTTGGAAAACAAGTAAGTATAAAGCCTATAAATGAATAATATTAAATTCTTGAAGCTTTATATACTTTTACAACTATTATTTACTGATGTTATATCAAATGATATTAGTATAAAATAAAACATGTTTTGTTTAGTTAAATGGTTCTATAGGATTTGCATTTACAAAGAGGTCAAAATCAAAACTTGAATTACATTCTGCATGTTAACGGCATCTTATTAGTAGATAAAATTGAATTTGTATATTTTCAGAAATAAAAATTGATTCAGTACATACCGTATATCAAGTGTTCAAGCTGTGAAAATGAAAAAGAATCGCAAAATGTCAAAAGTATGACTGATTTCATTATATTTTTGGCCCGGTTATGGATTGCTTTATCGTGGTCATCAAAAAAGTAAAAAAATTGAAACATCATGGCAAAAAAATGATTTATTAGTTAGTCATAATATATTATATAATAACGTTTATACAGTACCTAATCTCTGTTGATATTTAAAAAAGTATAGACAAAAGAGCCGGACATACTTCGCACCACGGATATTCTTCGCTCCCTAGGTCAGATTCTTTTGTTGGGTGTGTAGAATTTTAAAGAAATGATAAATTATTTCTTCAATAAGACAATTCTGAACAAATAAAGTTAATAATATAAAGAACGATAAGAGTAATCATTTTTAACACACCCACAAATAAGTATCGGACTCGAAGAGCAAAGAATACCAGTAGTGTGAAGTATGTCCGGCTTTCTTGTCTATACTTTATTTTACTTTATTTTACTTTAATTAACTTAAATTTTTTAAAATCTAATTGAAAAAAAGGAATATTAACTAACAAGAAAAAAAGTGTTAGAAAAATGTCCAAATTTTTTTTTCACATTTTCAAAATTTTCTTGTATCAAAATGTTTATCGTATTGTTTAGTTATGTTTAAATTTTCATAAAGTTTGGATCAAAATATAATGGTTCTCAGGTCTTTTTTGTCAAATTTTGAATAGGTGTTTCAAAAAATAAAATAAAATTAAGAATTGAGAAATTCAAAAAATGACCTTGCTAAAGTACCAACTAGAGGCGTATCCGGTTTCAAACATTTGTTGAATGAAACTTATGGAGAAGTATTTCTATATGAAAAAGAATTCACAGAAAAGAAAAAAGAAAAAAAAGCTGAACATACTTCGCACAGCGGATATTCTTCGCTTTTTGGATCAGATACTCTTGGTGGGTTTGTGGAATTTAAAAAAAAACGATAAATTGTTTCTTTAAATAAGATGATTCTGAATGAAAGGAGTTAATAATATAAAGATCAATAATGATCGTCATTTTCAACACACTTACTAAGATTATCTGACCAGAAGAGCGAAGAATATCCTTGATGCAAAGTATGTCCGGCTTTCTTTACATTATTTTACATTACTTTTTTTTATCAAATATATTAAGCGAAAAAAAAATTAATCAAAAAAAAAAAATAGAAAAATGTGCAAAAAATTTTTTTCACATTTGCAAAATTTTCTTGTGCCAAAATATTTTTCATATTATTGTACATCTATATTTAAATTTTCAAAAAAGTTCGCGTGAAAAAAAAATTTATGGATTCACTATGTTTAGAATCTAAAAGAATAAAAATCATTGTAAAAACATTAGGTTCTACACTTCATTCATAATCTAAAAAACATAATTTATTATTTTTTATATATATATTTTTTGTTTTATAGGAAACTTAAATAAATTGTGTAACATAATGGCCAAATATAATGCATCACTCAGTATGCAGCACATGTAAATTATTCAAGTTGGAAAATTCAAAGTGAATTGATAGACTGTTGTTCTAATTCAATATTATTTAAAATTACAAGAGTGAAAACAAAGATAATGGATATTTTGTATTAATGTGTGATGAAATAAGGTAAAAATAAAATAACTTAATTTAAAACCAATTTTAAAAAGATAACATATTAACATCTAATTCATGAGAAAATAAAACATTTTGTTAAATGGTTCAACAGATCTTCGTTTACATTGAGGTCAAAATGACATCTTGAGTTATATTCTGCTTGTGAACAGTATCTTATAAATAGAGAAAACGGAACTCATATATTTTGAGTAAAAAAATTGGTTCAGTACATACCGCATTATAAAGTGTTCATGCTGAGCAAATTAAAAGTAAACAGAAAATGTTAAAATTCTATAATTGATTTGATTCTGTTTAGCCCGACAAGGATTGGCACAAAATAATAATAATATACTGAATAACTTATACAAATATTAGGAAAAAATTTTCTAGCTTTAAAATTAGCTGAAAATCTTTTCATCACACTATCATTTTAAAATTATCCTTTGTTTTCACAAAATTTGGGAAAACAACTACCTAATAATTAATATTATACAATAAATTATAGAGTATTATAATATACCGTGCAATAAATACTCAGAATCTAACTTCATTTTATCCTAACTTCATGAAAATAAAAATAAAAAATTGTAGATATTAAAAAAAAAAATTAATGCATTTTTTCTTATCAAATTTTTTTGTTTCATTTTTATTAAAATAGTTTTCTTTTTTTTCTTTATTGTACAAAAAAGGTAAAATAAAGTAAAGTCTAGTAGAGCAAAGATAAGTGAAGTAAAGAATGTAAAGTGAAGTAAAGCAATAATAAGTACAGATAGCAAAACTGGACATATTTCATTCGGCACTTATATTTCGCTCTTTGTGTCAGATTCTTTTAGTGAACGAGTTAAAAATTAAGATTATTATAATATTTTATAGTATTAACTCCCATCATTTATAATTATATTATTAAAAAAATGAATTATTGTTTCTCTAAAATTTTACTCACCCAAATTTGATCAGAGGAACAATGAATACCCGTGGCACAAATTATATTCGGCTCGTGTCTACACTTTAATTATCTTTGCTTTACTTT
This sequence comes from Stegophylla sp. TES_Ste_2020, assembly GCA_025469315.1. Classification (NCBI taxonomy): domain Eukaryota; kingdom Metazoa; phylum Arthropoda; class Insecta; order Hemiptera; family Aphididae; genus Stegophylla; species Stegophylla sp. TES_Ste_2020. The sequence continues at coordinate 3,749 of JAIPRM010015004.1, forward strand.
ACTTTATTTTTCTATACTTAACTTTTTCACGTTTCTGCAGGTATCAACATTTTGATTTCAATCAATTGGTTTTTAATTTTTTACTACCATAATTTATTTTCTGTTTTAAAATTTCCACATCACTATTAAATAAATTGCATAAGAATATAATAATTTTTTGTAACAATAATAATTGTAATATATTTTTTTATATTAATTTATTTATATTTTATAAAAAAGTATATCTGATTAACTTACTTTATAGTAGATTTTTAAATAGCCAATAATTAAAAGGCATCAATTCAGTTTGCCACATTCATACTTCCAATTAAAAATCTGTGATTAAAATCATCACAGTGTCTAAAATATTCTAATATTCAATACGATAGTATATTATGATATTAATGTCTTTTGTACCTGTGAGCTATGCTCTCCACTATCTCCAACATTTTCTTCGATAAAATATGAATTGTATTTCTCAGTTGATACATTTACCTCTTTTAAACTAAGAATGAAATAAAAAGGTATTATTAAAATTTGAATCTTTTATTTCGAAGCCTGTGAAATGTCATATTTTATTTAAAATTTTTGTTAAAACTATGTCATTTTCCATAGAAAATTTGGTTATTTCATTGCAAATAGTTTAAAAACGTTCTTCGAAATGATCTTCAGGAGTGATCAAACGTAAATTATTATTGCTGATTAGGGTTAGGTTCTCTATTTAAAATATTTTAAAAGTGATAATTTCACTCTTTGTGAAATATTTCAATAAAATTATGAAATGTATTTTTTTTCTGATATATAATGATCATATAATTATTTGGTATTTATTGATAAGTGAAACTTGATCAACCAGCCTATTATGTTACTAAAATTGTGAAATGTTTGATAATAGATTTACTAGATTTACAGTTTGACTATGAGTTTGATGTCAGTTCTCTAGTAATTCACTCCAAAATGCTATTAATTATTTTATATAACATTATGTAGAGTTCTTAAACAATTTATCCGAAAATGTGAATAATTTTTAAGATCTTTACATAATAATTTGTTGCTAAAATACCAACAAATTAGGTACCTAGATATTGTATTTGAGTAGAGATGATAAAAATTCCTTAGATCATCTTGAGAAATAATAATAATAATAATTATAAAAGGTACATATTTTTATTATAATGGGAATTGTTAAGTCTTATTAAAAATGTACTGGTATAAATTTGTATGATTAGGTTTAAGCTTTCGTAAGGTTATCACCAGTTACATTTAAAAGCTGTTAAATAAAAACAAAATTGTTGTAAATTAAAAACTACAATCCTACAATTCTTACCAATTTATAAAGGAATAAAATAATAAAAACCATGGATACTATTTACTTGAAAGTAATTAATACTTTTTATTTTCAATTTTCTTACAATAGATTTCTAAATTTGTAAGAAAATTGAAAATAAAACGTATATATATAATTTATATGTAAATTTATACATTTCTAAAATTCTAATTTCTAAATATTTCCATTGTATTCACCCTAATTATGTAGGTATAATTAGACAATCTAAACATTTTATTTTTGTTTATTCTGTTTTTCTTTGTTCATAATATTTTGGATTTTTTTCACGTAAATTAAGTGTTTTGTGAAATATTTCATAAAAATAAATTTTATGAAAGTTTAGAGCCCTACTTAACTTTACTTAAAGTGGTTATCTTTTCCTGAAGTTTATTGCTAAGGCGGTATACTATTAACAAGTAAAATCTCATGTAATATGAACAGAAGCATAATAAATTAAGTTTTTTCCATCGTATTCAAGATTCATAAGAAACCATATTTTTTTGATCTAAAAGTTTCTTGAAAAATTAATTGTAGATATATATCATATCAGAAATATTTTGGCGCAAGAAAATTGTGAAAGTGTGAAAAAAAAATCGGAATGTATTTTTAATATTTTTTTTTTTTTTTTTATAAATCACTTTTTTGTATGAAAATGCCTGTTTAAAAGTCTCGACCAGTAACAAAATTTTTGAAACAAAATTTGCCTCAAGATGGTACTTTAAACAGGTTACTTTTCGAAATTCTCAATTATTTTTCAAAATTGGTAAATGCTACCCCAAGTATTGACGAAAAAATAAAAAATGCCCTGTAACTTTATTTTTAATCCAAACATTATGAAAATTTAAACATCATGACATTTTGCGAAAGAAAATTTTGGACATATTTTTCTAACACTGTATTTTTTATGTGTACACATTTTCGTATAAATGTACTTGTACAATGTACAATTTTTTAATTAAGGATTCACCTCTAAATGGTACTTTAGAGCAGCCATTTTTCAAAATTATCAATAGTTTTCAAAAAATGTTGAAAAAAATATCCTAAATTAGACTAAAAAGACTTGGAATCTAATTTTCTTTTATCCTCTTAAAAAAAGGTTTTGTAAATAAGAAACAATAAATAAGAATTTTTACTTTAACATCAATCGGAATTGCGATTAAAAAAGAGTTGCTAGTTGAAACTTTTGGACAATTACTAATTATTTCCATACAAAAAAGTATTAACAGAAAAAAAAGGAATGAAAAAAAAATAGTTAACATCATTGTAATGGCATTAGCTTCATCGTTACACTCAAAATCTAAAATATAAAAAATGCAAAAATATTATTTAAAACTGAAAAAAAAAATATAATGATAATAAAAGAAACGTTTGTTGTTAATTAAATATGTAAATATTTACAAATAAAAATGTAAAATAAGTATAAATAAATTTATAAACTTTACATTTCATTATAAAACTGTTTGGTATATTGATATTTTATCGACCTGAAAGTATAGTTAAATATATATATATATATATATATATTATATTTTCATTTTTGTAAAATATGCTATATTTAAAGCAATAAAAAACAATATTTTGTTAGAAATCAATTAATATGATGTTTAGTATGGAAAATCAATGAAGTTACATGCATTTCGTCTTAAAATTGACCCTATATACATTTAAATTTTCGATTTTTAAACTCACCATAGTATAACTCGAATATCTAACTCAGTCTCTATGCTAGTGAAAAAAGGACAAAGAAAAATTAAAACCATATTAGGTATTAAGCTGAACATTAATTTATTTTTGTATTAAATTGTGATACAACGGAAGATCTGGCCTTGCGGCTGACGTCTGTAAAAAATTCATTCATCTTATTGTTTTGCTTCTACATTTCCAGAAGAAGATCAAGCAGAAGGACTCATTCTTGGTTTCTTACTCGTTGATGTGAGACGATTCACACCAAGAAAATCAATAGTTTTCAAATTACTGCTTCTTTTGTAACTCTGGTCTTCCACCGGGCGTTTCTGTCCAATCAGCAGGTCCTGCGTCTGGAGCTCTCTTTCAATCGGGTACGTTTCCACAGATCTGCCTAGATTGGCCCAGGTGGTGGACCAGGTACCACCCTGAGGATATCTGTTCTCGCGTTTCTGATTACTCAGGGATTGTGTCAGGTTCAGCGAATGGGGTCTCATCGTTACCATCTGCTGGTAATCATCTTGTCTTCCCGGGGGGATAGTGCTGGTCCTTGCTAACTCGGTAAAGCTAGTGCTGGCTGAGTTTCTCGCCCAGGGTAAGTTCTGGTATGACAATTGTCCTAATACCGGAACGGCGGTCTGGGTCCCCACCTGGTTTACCAATGGAGCAGTTAACCTAACCGGATACCCTGAGGGTAGCCACTGTCTTGCTATCTGACCAGCTGGTTGGTTAGTCCCTGGGTTCATCGACCAGGGAGCCTTCGTTTGGTATGCCAACGGTCCTTGTGTCGGAGCGATGAACCCACTACTCGTTGAGTTAAATACCTGGGAACTCTGGCCACTAATAAAGTTGTCCATAATTGCAGAATTAAGTACACTCAGAAATGTTTTGGTTTTACGTCCATCTTTGTTGTAACAAATAGCTACTCTATATAAATTTTTAAAGTTATCTATGGTGCTATAAATTCTTTTTTCAGGTATCAATCGACCCTCTCTGAGCATGAAAAGTGATGGATATTCTCTACTGTTTTCGTTTAAACAAAAGTCAGTGGCAATACACCCATCAGCAGGTACAACAAGTAGTATTGATAACATCTCATCTCTACAAAATAATTCTATGTCCTTTTTGATGTTTTTATTATTGAGAGGATTACTATTTGTATTTGCTATAACTAATATTGGGACGATCCCTTTATTGAATTTTGTCAAATAATTTTTAACTTGCTGGTCATTCTGGCACATATAGAAGAAAAAATTCTGGCCTTTATCATTTTTGTTCCTAATTGCCTGTCTGAGTTTAGTCAGAAATTTATCGCCCTTACCCCCATCTATATCGAAATGAACAGCGAATTGATAAAATTCTTTAAATACATCTATATCTATAGAGGTAAATATTTTCTTGCCAGGCAACAATCGACTCCATTTAATCATGAAGAGTGATGGATATTCTTCGGTGGAACTGTTTATATAATTGTCAGTTTTAATGCACTTATCAGCTGGTACAACAAGTAATAATAATATCTTCTCTTGTTCACAATATGATTCTATGTCATTCTTGATGTAGACATTTTTGAGAGGATTATTATTTGTATTTTCTATTACTAATATTGGGATAATCCATTTTTTGTTTTCGTTTACATTATTATAGACGTCCTGGTCATTCTGGCATGTATGGATGATCAACGTAGTTATACCATTTATCTGATAACAACAAAATAATGCTAAATAATTCACAAAATCATAATTTAATATTTAATCTGAATATTGTGATAACTTATAAAGATTACTATTTGATGGAAAACCGTCTAAACCCGTGTCAAATGGGTTTTGATTGAATTAATATGAAATTTTAAAAAACAAAATTTAAATATCAATGAATTTGAAGTTATTGCTTAAGCCCTAAATTGTAACAGTAAAAACTTAGATTTCAAAATCAGGTTTTTTAGAAGCTATAACAACTATTTGGAATTATAACTGATAATATAGCCGCGTTAAAAACATAGTAGAGAATTTTTGGCAAACAGAAATTTACAAAAAAATGAGTTGCCTTAAATAAATATCCGGTCAAAAAATTTTACATAAAATCATTTAAAAATATTACCATTAAAAACATTAAACACTAATTTTATAATTTAAATTTTATTTAATTAAAATAAAACAATTATTTTGTATAGTCTCATTATATTACATTTACTTTTTAAAATGTTAAAACTGTAAAACAGTATTATAATATTTTTCATAAATGAACATATTATTTATTTTCATTCTTCAAATTAGCAATAACAATATACCTAGTTGAACTATTGGAAAAAAAATATGATTATTAAATGAAATAAAGCACTAATATAATGCATCTTTTGCACAATGTAATAGATAATATGAATTATCGTATACATAAAACAATGAATATCTTATAATATATTTATATAAATATTAAAACTAATCATTTTAGATTCTAAACAAATTGAATATATTTATGAAATATTGATGTTTATTTTTATTTATTTTTATCTTGTATATTATTTTTCTGTGAACACTTTATCGTATAGAAATTCTTGTCTAAAAGTCTCGATCAACAACTTTTTGATACCACATATGCATTTCAATTCTTCATTTTTATTTATTTATTTATTATTATAATAATTTTTTTTTTTTTTGGGGGGGGAGAACTATCCAAAATTTGACAAAAAAAACTTGGATTATTTTTTGATCCAAACTTTATGAATATTTAAACATAGATAAACATTAATATGACAAACATTTTGGCGTAAGGAAGTTTTGAAAATAGAAAAAAAAAAATGGACAATTTTCTAACACTTTTTAGGTTTTGAGTGAAATCAAAGAATATTTTGATCTTACTAATCTGTGTGTTCTTATGAAACTTATGTGTACTTTATGAAAGCCATAAGTATATAAGTATAGACAAGAAAGCCAAACATACTTTGCACTCTTCGCTCTTCGGCTCAGATAATCTTGGTAGGTGTGTGAATTTTTAAAGAAACGATAAACTTTTTCTTCACTAAGATGATTCTGAACGAAGAAAGTTAATAATATAAAGAACTAATAGAACAATAATAGTTGTCATTTTCAACAGACCCGTCAAGAGTATCTGACCGAGGAGCGAGGAATATCCGTGATGTGAAGTTTATTCCGAGTCATTTTTATCAAATTTCGGCGCGATTATTCCTAATTTTTGAGAAAAATATTGAGAATATTTTTCACCTGTCAAAACTTTCATTTAGATGCAATTTACGATGTGAGTTACTGTTGGACAAGTATTTCTATACGAAATTGCCCGAGGGCCTAGTCCGTAATGGCATATCAGGGTCCGGTTTAGTGTATAACCAAGAATTAAAACTTGATTTATGTGAATATGATATATGAACAAATACCACGGGATGGATTTTCGCACTATATACAGTATAACAAGGCTGTAAGCAGAAAAAAATTTCGGGGGGGGTCCAAAAATATTAACTTTTTTTTTTTGCTTATTAAGTTTAATTATGCTATCAATTTTTCTAATTTCCTAATTCCGGAAAAGAGGAGGGGGTTTTGAAATATTTATTGTAATTTTAGTCCGCATTAAAAATAAGTTTTAATTTGGTTAAAAAATTACAAAATAAAAGTAATTATTTATTTTTAATAAGTATAATTCAATGACCAAAATAT
>JAIPRM010015005.1:0-10405 GCA_025469315.1 Stegophylla sp. TES_Ste_2020
TATTGATCGAAACTTTTGGTCCAGTATTTCTATACGAAAAAGTGTTTACAGAAAGAGAGAAAAAAAAAGAAAAAATAAACATCATTGTAAAATCATAAGCTTCTTCACTTCGTTCAGAATCTAAAAAAAAAAATAAACATCATTGTAAAATCATAAGCTTCTTCACTTCGTTCAGAATCTAAAAAACAGAATATTCATAGAACGAACGGAAATAAAAGACACGCAATAATGTAACTATTTAACTTAAGACGAGACAATCATTAATGTCGATGACAATGGTGTGTTGGAAAACCTAGTCATCTTTACTAACAGTTTTTACTTAACTATACAATAAAGTGAGGTATTATAATTGTATAACTATATACAAATTTAATCAGTCATAACGATTGTGATTAATTGTGTGAACATTTCACAAAATATTCTACATGATTAAGAATGTGAATAACTGAAAAAATAATCTGAGAAAAAGTTATCCATGTTATGTCTTTTTTTTTTTCTAATTATCGTATGTAGAAATAATTATGTTACGTTGTTATTGTTATACAGTGAAAAATAAATCTGTAAGTGGTGCCCTTTTCGATTATAATATAAAATAAAACAAACATAACATCTGTAAACAAATATAATATAAAATGAAAACAATTTTTTGAATAGGCATTCTTTTATGAAGTGGTGACTTAAAGAAGACAAAACAAATTTTAACTCTGGTGTTCATAGTATTACAAACCATGTTTCTATGCAGTTGTACAAACAATATAGTTAACTAAGGCTGGTATGAACACTATAAACATAAGGGCATTTTACATTCTTCAAACCTTCTATTAGAAAAATTAAAATCAGTAATATTGATATAGTTTTTATAAAATATTTTAAGAGCTTTAACGTCATATAATAACCTTTTAGACTTTTTGGTTGATTTTCGGCATTAGTGAAATACAAATTTGTGTTTGCCATATTATGATAGTTGTGTACCTATAAACTACCACATATATATTATATGGAAATCTGTGTAAAATGGAATTTTTATTGGTCCCATACGATTCTGTTTAACACATGTTTCACCGTAATATCATTTATCAATATTAAATTTAATAAATGTTGTACATAGTTACTGATTGCCATACGAAATGCATTTTATTTACCCCTCTGAATAGTGAATTTTTCAACGACCGAGAGTATTCAGTATTTAGAAATAACGATTTTTTTTAATAATTTTATGATTGTTAATATTTTTTAATTCTCATTAATTCTATATCACATTTTTGTACATACAAAAAAATTCAAAAATTGAATTAGCAAACTTAAATGTTTTATATGAAAATAAGCTGTTCGAATTGTAATTAAAATAAATTATAGGGAGGAATCATGTTGCATTAATTAATAATCTGTGACATGTATATTTTTTTTTCTATTAAATATTTGTTATAATCGATAACAGATTAATGACGGAACTTTGGATCTCATTCGTATAACTCGATATTAAATTCTAATGGATTACGTTAAAATGAGATAAATTATAATGTGAAAAATATAGTATTTCTGTATTATTCTGTGGGAACTTTAAGTTTTAATTGTCGTGTGCGAAATTTTGTTCAAACCGATTTCTAGTGTGGTTAAATTTAGGCGTTTAAAATTATCGACGAACATAAAATCGGGAGTTTTCGAAATTGTAGACAATAATAGATTACTTATGAATTATGATATAATATTATATCGTGTACGGTTTTATTATTCGTACTATGTTCTTCCGATTACGCAAACTAGTACGCTTAATGTACCGTCGTTAAAATATATCGCGGTGTTGGCATCACATATAATGAAATCTTTTTTTGAGTGGCGCAACTAGGATTTTTTCAAGGGGGAAGGGTCCACCTCTAAATTTCTACTATATTTATTTAGTTATAAAATTATAATCAATATTAATGGACACTTTACAAGAATACATTAAATAGAAATTTCTTGTAGCAAAATCTAACTGCCTTTTTCCTGAATTAAAATAAATAAAATTTAGCGTCGCATATTCGACAATATGAATTTTTAAAGCATATTTTAAGTTTGTCTAAAAATTAAAAAGGATTTTTCACCATAAATACGTTACAGGTAACTTTAAAATAAATGTTCACCTACTTACACTGTAGATAGTTGGTAGATCGATAACGAGAATTCGATACTTATTATTTTGAGTAGATATCTTGTTTTTTTTTAGTTTCTACCATATCATAATACATTATTGTCAATTATAATTCGTAATGGATATTCTAATTCCTATAGATAACCCTATTTTATGAAATAAATATTTCATAAAATAATTAGCAATGTTGAAATATTATGTTTATTTTAACCATGACATATTTCTGAATTAAAGGAAGTTATAATTGTATAGTTAAAAGGGATTTTTTTTTCAACACTCATTGAATAAAATTTCTATAAATATGGTCCAGACACCCAAAACACCCCCCTTGGTTGCGCCACTTATCTCTTTCTCTCTGTTCGTCATCCCTCGTAATCTACGTCTCATTGTTTCTTAATATGTTATTACCGATTTTGTCACAGCGATTATTTTATTTAGTTTAGTTTTCCATGGGGACGAGTGACGACTATCGTGCATTCGTTTTACAAAAATATCAACGACACACACACTCGTATGGAGTAGGCCGACAAATCAGTCCCATTATTGATTTCCCGGGAACGACTGAGGCATTCAGTCGTGTAGCATTGTTATTTATCAGCCAAAACAATCTACGATAGCGGTACACAAATAAATACATCACCGTTTTCGTGGTATAAACATTTTGACGCGTTCGCAGAGCGTCCCGGCTATCACAAAAACGTCGTGACACAGACGATGCGGCATAAATAATATAAAAAAAAAAAAAAAAAAAAAAAACGAAACTTAAAGTGTTTACACTACAATATACTGTGCGGCGACCCCGTTTTTAGCTCTTTTATTATACTCGACTGCACTGTCCACATTCAATGTCTCTGACGTGCGCGCGCGTGCGCGTTCTATATGCACCACCGAGTTTTATGAATAAGCTTAGGGGTTTGTTTTTTTTTTCTTTTTTTATTAGTTTATTTAAATGTGTAGGTAAATAAGAAACACGTAACGTGTGATATATTACTAATATTATTTTATTTATTATTTCCGAGTAGATACACACAGACGATAAACGGTCGAACTAACAAATCATATTCTCGCTCGTAAATACATCGTCTGGGAACAAACTATAAAAATGACATCGGTGCTGCAATGGTAGTGTAGTAGTCAGGTAGTAATAATAATATAAAGACGTGACAGTGAAACCATGCCACGTCGAGGAGGGAATGTGTTCGCGTAAAAGATACCGAATCGTTTTATTGTGCATATTATCGTAAATGAGGAAAAGTAGGCAGGAGATGTCAAAAAATCATAACATTAAAATAAAACTCGGAAGCCAAAATCTACCGAATGTTATATTGTATCAAATATATATATATATATATATATTCGCAATATCGCGTATTGTTTAAGTCGTACATAATACCATGTAGAGAGTATATAATAAAAAAAAAAATAAATAATAATAAACTTAATGGACTTCTTATAGTGACTTACTTTTTTCGTTGAAATATTGGAAATTTCATTACTTTTCTTACTACTTTACAGTGTAGCCAAAAGAACAATAATTGAAGGATTTGTGGAAATAACGTACTGTATAATATTTTTTCGATTTATTATTATTTTAGATTCTGAACGAAGTGAGGAAGCTAGTGTTTTTACAATGATGTTTTTTTTTTTTATTTTTTTGCTTTTTTTTTCTGTGTACAACTTTTCGTATGCAAATACTTGTCCAAAAGTATCGATCAGTAACATTTTGAAACTGGATTTGGCTCTAGATTGCACTTTAAAGAGGTCATTTTATTTGAATTTCTCAATTCTTAAAATTTTTTTTTTTGGAAAAAACTACCCAAAATTTGACAAAAACGACTCGGAAACCATAATTTTTTGATCCGAACTATATGAAAATTTAAACATAGATAGGAAATAATATAAGAAAAATTTTGGCGTAAGGAAATTTCGAAAATGTGAAAAAAAAATTTGGATATTTTTCTACAATTTTTTTTTCTCATTTATTTTTTATATTATTAACTTCACTCGTTCAGAATCGTTTTATTGAAGAAATGATTTATCGTTTCTTTAAAATTCAATACACCAGTCAAGACAATCCCACCCGTCGTGAGAAGAACACCCATCGTGCGAAGTATGTCCGGCTTTTTTATTTTGGAATACTGTGTTATGATTGTTATGAATATTAATCTCAATATATTTTTAAAATCGTAAAATCATCAAGTATAAACATAGGAACCGGTAATCTGTTGTCAATTATAAGGTTCTATGTGACAGGGCCTTTGTGAGTCATGACCCAAAATTGGGTCTCGGTTACATATTGGCGGGTCGCTGATCATTTTTAATTAAAAAATTATGTTTTATCGTCTAAAAATTGGTACTATTATAAAATAAAGATAATTTATTACTATTAGGTACTGGGACACCAAAGTTTCAAATTTTCAAAAAATTAGTCGCATCCTGAAAAGTTGTTTCTAATTAGTCGATTTTAAATATTTAAGTTGATTTAATTAATCGTGAAGGCTATTTATTTTAGTCGTATTTTGACATCTAAATCGTTTTTAATTATAAATTCACTGAAATCATTTCAACAAAAATGTAAATTTAGGTACACTTGTATACAAGTAAATTCGAATACCCATCCATGGTAACTCGGTAATCATGATAACCATGATAACCATAGTAATCATAGTAACCGTGGTTATTGTATTATCATTGAACCTCTGCTCAGAATCGTTTTATTTAAGGAATAATTAATTGTTTCTTTAAAATTCAAAACAACCACCACGAATATCCCGGAAAGCAAATCTATGGTAAAAATTATGCCTGGTCTTTAAAAAAAAAAAAAAAAAAAAATAATCAATTCTATAATACAGCTTTATTGGTAAGGTATCAGATAAAAAATTTAAGTTTCTTGCAGTATTATTTTTTATCATAATTAAAAGCAAAACATCAAAATTAATTTCATAAAATTATAGTTTAGGTACAGTAAATTTTGCTCGTTGAACTAAAATGTTCCGTAGTTTTTCTGTATGATTAGAAAAACAACGAAAAATTTCGAAAAACAAATTTTAAACTACCAACTAAATGAAATTAATGATCTATAACGTTTCTGGAGGAAACTTCTGAGCAAATTTTCCTTCTCTAAGAAGGGGTTCCATAGATTATTGTAAAATCAAACTTAAATCATCAAGTTTACGTTTGATGCAACTAAGAATAAAAATTATTCACTCTGCTGAGATTGATATTTTGTCATCAAATACACACTGAGTGAAACACAAAAGTCATAAATAGGGCTGGGATTTCGATGTACTTTGCATTGTTTTTCGAAGCTTTCTGTGCGATGCTCGTTTCGTTATAAATACGTTTTAGGTGTTTTTCAATTAAAATAAGAAATTTTATTTTTGCATTTTTTGACAATATTTGATTTTAGTGTCATTTTTATCATTTTTTAGGGTATTTTATAGGTTTTTAGGATATTTTTGGCCTAAAATTCAAATTCAAAATTTTATTACTAACTTATAATAGGGGATTTATTTTATACGCTAACATTAGATGAAATAATTATTCCTATACATTATATTTTTAGAAATTCTTATCTTGCTCCCAATATAGCGATATGCTAGAAGCTTAGAACATTATAAGGACGATAAGGACGCAATGTTACCTCATACTAGTCACATAATTTTTTGAATTTTAAGCTTTTATAAATAAATTTTAAAGACATTTTTTTAGTGCATTTTTGAGTTTTTTAAAGTCATTTTTGCATTTTTAGTGATTTTTAAGGGCATTAAAATCTCAGCCCTAGTCATAAATATAAAGTGTGTTCGCATATTAATTGTAATTTATCATCGAATCGGCGGCGTTGAATCGCTCTGAACCGCTCAACACGAGGGGGTAGTGGTTATCGAGGATAATATACATGTACGAAAAAAATTCTCTACACACCCACTCACGCACAATTATTGTCGGAGTGCTTTTCTTACGCGAGCACAATAGTTACGACCCACGACCCGTAGTCCGTTGTTCGTCGTCGTCCTCCGACTAATAATAATAATAATAATAATAATAATAATATAAAACAGTGCGTTATATTTGAATGCATTCATTACGGTTTCTGAAAAAAAAAAAAAAAAAAAAAACAGAAAACAGAAAACCGAGCCCGGCATACGTATAACAACCGTCGTCGTCGTAGTAGTCCCGGGACCCCCGGGATTAATGCCTACCTAATTACTTTTATCTATGGCAGCAAATAAAAAAATAATAATAATAATAATAATAATAATATTCGAGAAAATAAAAACTCGTGTGCAGTATAAAAATATACGTTGTAATAATCATATATAGGCCTGAACAACTACAATAATATAGGTTAGGAGGTACTGCTGTATAATAAATTATCGTCGTATACCGATCTCGAAATGATGAATACGAGCGCAGCGCCGGTGTTTTATACGGACTTACCACGCAGGCGGCGCGGTGCATCTATCTACTAATTACACACGTTTCACCTGGGTCGCACCACTTACTATGCTATATACACGTACGCCGACGATGATCACTGATGTCAACGATAACGTGTTTTTATTGAGTCAATTTATAAATCATATTATGCTGCGCTCGTTGCGTACAACACGTGTGTATGATAATAATAATAATAATAATAATAATAATATAATGGTAGCTAATGCGAGAGACTCAGGTGCCGATTGGCGATCGTGTCCGGGGACGGCGGCATTAATATTTTATAAAATATTATGATAATATAATGACTACTGCTGCGGCACGTCGAGCCAACAGCCAACAAAGATTAGACATCGACACGAAAACGTAATGGTGTAATAAAAATACGGTTGATATATTATATTAGATTCCGTGGGGTGGGTGGGGATGGAGTGGGGTTGGGGGTGGGGGCGAGGAGGATAAAAATATACGTAAAACATAAAAGCCTCGTATCGCGCGGCGCACGCACGATACGTACTTTTTAACAACTCAATTATCAACGCCCGCGTGCCACACATTATCCACAATACACAGACACTGTGCAACACCTACCCGGCGTAAATCATAAATAATATTATGAATAATAATCTGATCATCCGAAACGATCTCGATTCCGAGTATAGGTACATCTCCTCGGACCGTACACGCTGTCTGCGTCGATACGCCATTAGTCACGATGACGATTATGGCGGCGGCGGCGGCGGTGAAGTCGAAAACAGCACGCACTTGTATATTTTATTCCGAAATGCCATCGTACACAAATTATTATTTGACAAACCGAAGGAGGAGACTAAAATGTGATGAGGCACTGCCCCAAAAGAGCTTTCACCAAACTTCAAATATTTTATTTGTTAAGAATTATTGTTTAAAAAAGCCAAGTAAAGTGAAGTAAAACAGTATAGACACGAAAGCCGGATATTCTTCGCTCCTCGGGTCAGATACTCTTGGTGGTGTGGTGTAAGATTTTAAAGAAAAGATAATAAATCATTTCTTCAATAAGACGATTCTGAACGAAGGAAGTTAATAGCATAAAGAACAATAATAGTCGTAATTTTCGATACACCCACCAAGAGTATCTGATCCGAAGAGTGAAGTATGTCCGGCTTTCTTGTCTATACTTTACTTTACTTTAATTTTTTCATCTAATAAATAAGAAAAAAAAAGTGTTAGAAAAATGCCTAAAATTGTTTTTTCACATTTTCAAAAAATGTTTAAATTTCATAATGTTTGGATCAAAAAATTATAGTTTCTGAGTCTTTTTTTATCAAATTTTGGGTAGTCTTTTTCAAAAAAAAAAAAAAAAATTGATGAATTGAGAAGTTTAAAAAATAACCTTTCTAAAGTACCAACTAGAGGCAAATCTGGTTTCAAAAAGTTGCTGATCGAGACTTTTGAACAAGTAGATCCATATGAAAAAAAAACAAAATAAATTAAAAAAAAAAAACTTCATTGTAAAAACACTATCTTCTTCACTTTGTTCAGAATCTAAAATAATAATATATATATATTATATTTATTGGTAACGGTATACTGCAATCATGCCGTCGTGTTTTATGCGATTATTTTATGCTAACTATCGGGGTTTTATCGATATGTCCGATAGTAGTAAAATTTATGTGATTTACAACTGTTCTCTTCGAAATTACCGGCGGCCAAAGATCCATCGTGGCTTTTGATGACAAATTGAGAATTTTAATTTTCACATAATTGTGTGTAAAGTGGTTGCAATACGCCTTATACATACGTCTGTATACAATATTGACGAGTAATATATATTATTGTATTGTTTATATAATAATAATATTGAACTTTTATTTTTATCAGTGAGCTATTTTAACTATTCTTTTAAAATGTGTACTCTTTCTTCTTATTCCCAGTAGATTTTACTCATTTCGAAAGTATGCTCTTTTGTAACGATAAAGCGCGACAGGTTTAAATGCGCAAAATCGCCGTAGACTGGTGAGAAACAAAGGATACAATGGTGTCTGCAAGCTTTTGTGGTACGATTATGGTCGGCATCGTTAATAGACAAATAATAATGAAATGAGAATTCTAGAGAATTCTTATACTCGTGTTGAAACGCGGCGAGACTTTCCGCAGAGAGTACTATAGATATTTACCCTTAGAGGTGGACTGTAAATCTGGTGACGTTCTGACCAAAGGCATCCACTTAGGCAAAATTGGTATAATTTAACATGCACCAAAATCTCAAAAAAATATATTCGAGTATATTTGAAAATAAAACATGAATTTTATTTATTAAATGTTAAGTGCTTAATCATGTAAATTTTATTTTGCTTTAATAGCTCTAAATAATTATATTGAAAATTAGGAAACAGATCTTAATGCTCTCAAACATAAAAATAATTAGTTTCAAATACTGGAACAATTTCAAAAAAATAATAATCAAACAGTTATGACATTATTGTAAATAGGTGAATTATATATTTTGTGGTTAATTATTTCATAAAATTATTGTTTTTCAAGTATTAACTGAACAGTGTCTTATAAATAATTATAATTTAATCAAATTCGATCAATTTTTTTTTTTTTTGTTCTAAAAATGTTTTCAATCATTTTCTTCTTTACATTTGTTTACTTGAATTTTGTATAAAATTATGTAACAGGAATTCGCCATAAATCTACAGTACCTGTCTATGTCAAAATGTACAAAGAAACGTATTGAAAAATTAATAAAAATAAATATGCACGAGAACTTTTTCTTAAATATTTGAAAATTAAATCTAATATTATTGATACGAAATTATCGTTTTTAAGTGCTGGTAAAACAATGTATTTTGTTTTAAAATCCGTTTCTTCTGATAATATTTGGCACGAGTATTAAATTGCGCATCGTCTCGAAACCACGATTACAGATGTAAATGTAGGAACACTTAGAAACAACCTTGATATTTAGTGTTTATGAAATGTCAATTTTTAAAAACAAGCATAGAATTTTGTAACAACTAAACAATACAATTTGTTCGATATATATATATATATTATGATAATTGATAAGTCAACCACTGATGTAAATAAATGAATACCTAGAAACAATAACATTTCATTATTGATACCACATTTTAAAGTGAAAGTGTATATCGTATGAAGAAAAAAAAATATGTCACCTTCGAAATATTTCTGCAGGCGACCTTGGCCCTGATGGAAAAATAATTTATTCAATATCAAAATATTTTCACTATATTGTTAATACAAATACAATGACAACTCGTAACAATTAATACATACGGTTGTTTTGAGTAAATAAAACTAACAACGCACCAAAAAATATATTTCACAAAAAATACTTTATAAATTAGAACAATTACGCGTAATATCGACGCGTGTTAACAAATATAATAATAATTATTACTTAATAACATAACATCGTTTTGTAACGGTATAAAATATGTTGTTTTTATCGTAAATAATTTAAAAAGTAGTAAATAATTACCGTGAAACTTCTAATAACATTACATAATATTTTTTATTTTATTTTTTTTCCATGTAAATCGTTATTTCTAGGGCTCGGAACCTAATGTTCTTAAGAAGTACTAGATATGCATACACTTATGCGCTTAAAAAAGTACAACTATGCTCTAAAAATATGCATTTTTTTTTTTTATTAAACAAAATTTTCATAGTTACAAGTATTTTATTAATCAATACCCATACTAAATACTCTTAAGTAGGTGGATTTAATGAAGCTTCGTAGATAATCTCAAAAGAGTATGATAAAAATGTAAAATCAACTTACATTTCCAGAAATAAATATACAAAATAAAATAATTGCTT
>JAIPRM010015006.1:0-10404 GCA_025469315.1 Stegophylla sp. TES_Ste_2020
AGGCTCGATTCCAGCCCGGCACTCCGAATTTTTGCATTTTTTTTTCTTATATTATTAACTTCCTTCGTTCAGAATCGTTTAACTGAAGAAATGATTTATCGTTTCTTTAAAATTTAATACGCCCGTCGAGAGAATACCACCCGTCTTGCGAAGTACACCCATCGTGCGAAGTATGTCCGCTTTTTTAATTATTCATACATCAAAAATTTTCTTACACCAAAATATCAGCAATGTAATTCTTCATCTACGTACCAAGTTTCATAAAGATCGGCTGAACCAATTATTTTTTATATGCGTTTAAGTGTGTAATTTTAATTAAAACTTATGAATTCTGTCAAAATTCCAAGATTAAACAATTGTAAAAAAAAACTTGACTAACGATTTTCGAGATTTTTTGAGTAATAAAAAAAGTAAAGTAAAGTAAAGTATAGAAAAGAAAGCCGAACATACTTCGCGTCACAGATATTCTTCGCTCTTTGGGTTAGATACTCTTTGTGGGTGTGTTGAAAATGACGACTATTATTATTTTTTATATTATTAACTTCCTTCGTTCAGAATCGTCTTATTAAAGAAATTATTTATCGTTTATTTAAAATTCTAAACACCCACCAAGAGTATCTAAACTGAACAGCGAAGAATATCCGTGGTGTGAAGTATGTCCGTCTTTCTTGTTTATCATTTACTTTAATTTACTTTATATTTATTTAATAAATTAATATTTAATTTATTAAATAAAAATATTAATTTTATATTTATTAAATAAATATATTAAATATTATTAATTAAAAAAAAATAAAATTTAATATTTAACCACTCAAGAGCTTTTCGTTAATTACCGATGATCAAACCGAAATGTCCTTAAATTCTTAAATCTTTAGCTTAAAGATAAAAAAAACAAATATCATTATAAATTTACACGCTTCTTAGTTTTTTGCTCTACCCAGAATCTAAAATTTTATTTTCTATCTTTATCAATATGGAAAAGCATTTTTAAATTTTGTTTTTTTTTTAGGTAAGTTGTTATCATTTATAATTTATAAAGGCACACACAAAAAAAAGTAATGTAAAGTAAAGACAAAAAAGCCGGACATACTTTGCACAACAGATATTCTTCGCGTGTGTAAACGATAAATCATTTCTTCAATAAGACAATTCTGAATTGAGGAAGTAAATAATGTGAAGAACAATAATTGGCGAATAATTTTTCCGAATTTTTTCAATCTAAATCTTATGAAATTTTAAATTATTCATACATCAAAAATTTTCTTACACCAAAATATCAGCAATGTAATTCTCCATCTACGTACCAAGTTTCATAAAGATCGGCTTGACCGATTATTTTTTATATGCGTTTAAGTGTGTAATTTTAAGTTAAACCAATGAATTCTGTCAAAAATTCCTAATTTAAACAGTTATAAAAAAAAAACTTGACTAACGATTTTCGAGATTTTTTGAGTACTGTTAGAAATACATATGAATATGTTTAAAAATTATTGACAAATTGAAAAATGACCTCCCAAAAGTACCATCTTGACAATATTTCCGTTCTATAGAGTTACTCATCGAAACTTTTGGACCAATATCTTTACACGAAATCTTGTTTCCATAAATACGAAAATAAAAAAACACACAGATTTGTAAAGATGATTTGTTTTTTTTTTGCTTGCTAAACAATCTGATAAAAATTGACAACAAAAACAAAAAAGTAGTCTTTTTTTTAACTTTATAGTTAAGAAATACCTATATCTTTTTGGATCTCTCCCTGAAATGTAATTTCAAGTACGGCTTTACGATGGATCAATTAGGGGTTTAGTTGGAAAAATCAGAAAACGTATATATATATAAATATATATATATATTTTTTTGGTACTCACTACAAAATTGATCGATTATAAAAATAGAATGAAATAAAATAATTATTTAAAAATAATAAATTACCAGACAAACTAAATATATTATACATTATTACATCGATATTAACTTTAATAATAATGTTAACCATAATCCATAGAATTATAAACATTTATACATCTGTTTTTTTAAATACTATACCAAAAATAAATTTTTTCTAATACATTAGGTACCTACTCTTTACATTTCACTGATATAGAACATTTTTATCTGAAAAGAAAAATTAAAGAAAAATCATATTTTTGAAATCAGTGTTTCACTAGCTTGCCCCAACCAAACTATTATTAATAATCAATTTTAAACTTCTTTTCACTATGTTTTGCCGTTTAAAACGTTAAAAACGAAAATAGCTAGGGTCTTAGAATGTAAGTAAAAAATAATATAAGTATGAAACTGATAATAAATATTAAAATAATTATAGTTTTAATTTACTGTCCAATGCCATGTCGTTTAAAAAAATAATGTGAATTAATTCTGAATTTCGAAATTTTATTTTTTACACATATTTAATTTAGCAGTTAAATTAAAATGGGTTAACCGAAGTAATTAAAATTGTATTTACCAGTGTCATATTGATTCATAACATTGTTGTTAGTCCTTTTTGCATTATATTATGTTATATCAGTGTTATTGTATTGGAGGATACATTTTATAAAATAACTTCAAAAATAATTAAAATATTATTTTATTTGTATAATTAACGTGTTTTATAATAAGATATTATATTATAATAAGCAGTATTTAAATTAAATATATAATTACCATAAATTGAATAAAATATATAGTTAGTTATTATTAATCTTTCATAATTATCATTTCCTTTATTAAGTTTCAGTATCACTTAAGTGTTCAAGTAATGGTAAACTGTAATTTTATTTTCAAGTTCTGAAATTATATTGCTTTAAGATATTATAAATGTGTTGAGTAAACATCTATTGAACTAATTAATTTATACCTAATTTCTCAAGGCCGAAAATTTTGAAAGGTTTTAAATGTTAAAACAGTATTTTATATCCCACCTATTATTACAACTGACATGTACATAGTACGTACACTTTTCTGTAAAAATTATTTTAAATTATCGTTTAAATTCCTGATTCCACAAAAAAAATGTCATGTATTTTAGATAGGGTGAAATTGATGTTTTCCAAAAAATTATTAAAAGAATCTCAAACTTATAGGTTAAAAAAAGTTTCGAAATTTACAAAATAATTTACGAATCATATAGTACTAAATGTAGGGTAGTATATTTTTTTCACAGAAATCTGTTGAGGTCAGGCAGATTGGCCACGCTATTTGACTCAAAATATTCCACGTATTTATTTTCAAATCTTATTAAAAGCATCTAATCTAATATTTAAATATTAAAAAAATAATAAGCATTTAATATTAGTTATTTTGTACTTTATTTTAATTGGCAAATAACTATTGAATTTCCAAATGATTTTCGGCAATAGAATTATTAGTTAATCAAATATTTCTCCACTACCGATTTTCTTTGATTTTGGTTTAGAAAATGCTGTTTTCATTCTTTGTTAAATATATTAATAATTAATATAAATAAAATTATAATCCAACAAAAAGTAATAAATTATTTAAACAAAGCTGAAAAGAGTTTGTAAGAGTTTTCATTTACAATCAAGTTATCTATGATTGCATAATTATTTTTATCAGTTATTTGCACTTTTCAAAATATTTTAAGTCATAACGTTTATTGATAAAATAACACTAGCCACTTGCCTGTAACAATAATTAAAAATGTTTAATAATGTTGAACTGGAACTTTTTGTTTTTAATATCACAAATCGTGGTCAAATTATTATCGTAGTATTTATATGAATTTCGATTTATGATTGTCTCAATAACGACTGATTTAATTGCTTATTATTTATAATTTGCTTTGTGTAGGAAAAAGTTTAGCTCGCATGAGTGGCAGCTGCTAGTCCTGCCCCCCCCCCCGTGCGCACGATTATGTTGTAAGGGATTTCATCATTTATATATTTTATTTCATTTTAAATATGAATAAAATTGTATCTACAATAAATAACGATCTATAAAATATTTTCATACACTGTTATTTATTAGAATAAAATTGTCACCAGTACCCATCTTGGTGTGGGAAGAAATCCCCTTTTGGCTTCAGCTGCGTGGCAAAACAACAGGTCTATAGTGTAGTCATAAATTAATATAATACATTTGTTTGTTTTATAGTGTTGCCACATCTAGCAGAGGTCACCATCATCGTACAGGTAGTTGGACTTATGAAACTAATACCCCGAGGTACACTCACCGCCTAAGAAATCGTAGTTCACCGGATTCAACAAGTATGGAGGATAATCAAGTGATTTCTGTCCAGAATAAACAACGCGTAAAACCCTCAAGGTATATCAACTATTAAAACAGTATTTCTGTTTATTAAAATATGTTGTCCACAATTTTATATTTTTTTTACTAGGGGTCGTAGGGATGATTGTTCTCCTGATTCATCTTCTATCTCTAGTTCAAATGCAAGTCCTTCAGAGACAAGGAGCTTCAGGGATGTGGAAGACGGTTATAGCTGGTAATTTATTTATCTTGAATTAAACATTCATTCTGTATCTAAATATGAATATATATATATATATATATATATATTATAGGGATGATTGTTCTCCTGATTCATCTTCTATCTCTAGTTCAAATGCAAGTCTTTCAGAGATATTGGGCTTCAGGGATGTGGAATACGATGCTGAAGACGATAGCTGGTAATTTATTTATCTTGAATTAAACATTCATTCTGCATCTTAATATATATATATATATATAACGTGTCCCACGTAACGTTTTACAGGCTCATACTGCCAAAATATTTAAAAAAGTGTAAATCTAATAATCATAGATACTCATAGATATCAATGTTAGCTATGTATCTAGGGATTAAAGAAATTCTGGAAATACTTTAACTAGTTATTTCATAGAATATCTATAGATATTCTACACAATTTTAGTTTGATATACGTTGAAGTATAAAATACATTAAAATTTAAAATATATTATAATATTTTACTAAGATTTATATATTTTTATTGTAATTATTTTTTTGTACGCGTGAGGCTATTGTGGCATTTAGAGTTGCACAGTACTTATTTTTTTCTGCAGAGACACCGTTTTGAATCACATTATTTGGTACAAGTGCACTTAAAAAACCCTGACTGCGCATTGGCCCGCAGTTCATTGTAAACTATATTAATAATTAAAATAATAGTGTGAAGACAAACGTATAAACACTGGACGCGTGTAACTATAAAACTATTAATAAACTTTAAACCTTAGTCCTTACCAATTTTATTGACAACCATAATAATAATAATACATGTACAACGTAAACTTTATCTAACACGATAAGTGTTCATGAATATTGCGGTAAACTAGGGTGACCATACGTCCTGTTTTATACAGGACTGTCCTTTATTTCAGCTCTGTGTCCTGTTGTCCTGACAAACTTCTCTCAGGACGCTTTTTGTCCCGTAATTTCAAATCTGTCCCATATTAATCGCGTTTTTTGACTTACGGTTGATTTAAAATTTTTGAAATTTTTGAAACGAAATTAAATAATGTAAGAATCTAGAAATCTTTTGAATACCATTAGATTAATTATAATCGTAAAATGAATTAACAAGTTTTTTTTTAGAAAGTAAAGTATAAAGATATATATATATATATATATCAGGGCTTATTGTAAGGATTTTTCTCAACTACGCAAATGTCTTATACCTGACAAGATCCCTAACAAAAGGCAAAGGTGGACAGGTTAATGAAAAAAGTAAACTTGAGTTAAGTAAATTAAATACACATAAAAAATTATAAGTCAGGTACGATTTTTTATTGACAATAAATTAGCGAAAACATAACAATTCATTTCAATAGTCCCTGTCCTGAATTTTCTCCAAAATTACAGTACATAATATTTTAAGATTAGTTATGACACCTAAACTTGTATTAGAATATCGTAAATTACAAAAGTTGTACATTAGGAGACGGCGTCTCCCCAAAACTTTACACTCAACTATATAATTTTGTTCCAATTTTCAAAAAACTATATATATTTATCCAGTTATTTATGTTAAGTATGGGAATTTATTTTCACTATAGTTAGTTTTCTTTTTTTTCCTGAAACGCTTTTTCTAATCGAGAACGGACTTGAATAAGTAGTAAGTACGTTTAGTATGTGTTTTCGGCTGAGAATTTTGTTGGTGTAGTGCATTAAAAACATAATTTTTCGAAATTCTTAATATTTTTTTAATAACTAGGAAAAACTACAGATAGTTTGAGTAAAAATGGTAAAATAATCCAAAAAATAGATATTCATGAATTCAATTTTAGTTGTTTAGTCTTTAAAAATAACGTTAACCACGAACTAGAAATTGTCATTCTTTGTAACAAATAAAGTAGTATGCACTGGAGTTGATTATCAAAACAATTTTGACCACTATTTGAATAAAAATAGAATTTTAAATGTTTCATTTGTTTTCTTTTAACAGAATTTTGTGTTCTTTATAATATTATGGATTTAAAATGTTCTAAGATCTAATATACGTATGTTTTATTTTCATAATTTTATTTTATTTTTCATGCTTGGTTGATAATCTTCAACAATATTAAGGATTAAATGATGATTAAATATATTTTACTTACTGTATCATTTATATAGGTACCTATTTAAAGAATAATAAATTTTGAATTTATCATAAATAAAGTCAAATGATAGAACTTAATTCGGTATTGACTAAAATTACAAAACATATTTTAGACCAACCTCCCCTATATTTAGATAATATATTGATTGATAACAATAAAAAGACGTAATTATATCTGTCTATTAATTATTAAAATCAAAATAAATTTAGCGTAAACAAATCAACTATGCAATAATGGATTTTCAGCTACGCGTCTTGGCTTTTCAACTACGCAAAATAAACCCAAATGCGCTTTAGAATAAGCCCTGAATTATAGGTAGTCTTAATAACCTAAAAATACCATAATTTGAAAAGTTTTACTGCTCCATAAAATGTATAATATTTTATTTTTCAGATTTTATTAACTTTGTTAAGTCTTCCCTCATAAATCTTAAATATGAAATAAAAGTTCTCTCCTACTCCATTGATTCCATTAAGTCAACTTTACAAAGTATTGATATAAATACCTCACATATAACTTCTGCTGTATTAAAAAATAGTAATATGGATATTCGAGAATTAGTTTGGCCAGTATCTTATTCAAAACAATTAGATGAAATTGAAAAATTGTTAACAGATCCTCGTATAAAAAAAAAATGAAGCAAGTTTAATAACTTTTTAAATTACATATTATATTTATTTTATGAACTAATATTAAATTATATTATTCATAGGTAGCACTATTAGCTAGGTTGGTTGGTAAAAACATTGCAGAATCAGTACGTCGTATAATGTGAAGAATGTTTAATGATTCCTTTCTTAAAAATTATTCTTTTCTGGGTTTCAAAGGAAAAGCCAAATTTTATGGTTTGAACTGCTGTAACTTGCTTTTTGGTAAGTTTTTATTATCAGATTTATTACCTATAAATAATCAGTATAGTATGTCCAGTTGGAACAGTGATTCAGATAAATGTTGACATTAGACAGTGGTGAATTTATGTTCCTAGTGACCCATAGACAAAGTGCTCAAGGATACTAACATAGTCTCAACATTTGTGTAAACACAATGAATTATAAGACAAAAAATATTTAATGAAAAATTCTTGAGATTTTGTATTTGTTTAAAAATATAACTACTACCCCATACCATATTAACTATAATTTATTCATGGAATAATTTCAACAGGACTCTCATTTTATCTGTCATTTCATATAACCCTCAAAATGCTACCTTTTATTTTAAACTAGATGTTTAAAATGGGGATGACTTAAGAAATAGATAGTTTATACTAATACAAGATAACAAATGCCAACATTTTTGTTCTATTTAATATTTATAAGTATATTTTTCTTTTTTTTTTTTTAGACTTGTTTTTTTTAATAATTACTGATCTATTGCAATAATAGTGCAATTTTACGTTACAATTTAAATAAAAATTCAAGGTAGCCATTTTGTATACCTTAGTAAAAAAAAAAAAAGGTTAAAGGTAAAATGTCTTAATGTTTTGTCATTTTTAATTTTTGCTGAGATTGAAAAATCTGTATGTATTGAGTAGTGTTCCACAATTGACATTAAATACTCATTTTATGGTAGTAAAAATTTGTATTATTGGGTTCATTTCGTATATTGCTATTAAAAAAGCCTAAAAAAGCCAGACATAATTTGCACCATGGGTATTCTGTGATTTTTGTATGATACATACAAAAAGCAAAGAATACATACAACACCTTGTTGCGTGTGTAAAGTTTAAAAAAATAAAAATAAACATCATTGTAAAAACACACAAAATGTCTTTATTTTATATATTAATGTTATATTATTTATAAGTGCAGTAGGATATTTTAATTTAAATTTTTAAGGAAATTAGTCATGTTAATTTAATCGAATCACTAGATGCTAACAGAAAGAGTATTTAATTCATATTTCAAAAAAGCGGACATACTTCCACAATGGGTGTACATCGCACGACGGGTGGTATTCTCTTGACGGACGTATTAAATTTTAAAGAAACGATAAATCATTTCTTCAGTAAAACGATTCTGAACGAAGGAAGTTAATAATATAAGAAAAAAAAATGCGAAAATTCGGAGTGCCGGGCTGGAATCGAGCCTGGTGCTGTCGCGCACTAGGCCGGTTCCATTACCACTAAGCCGCAACACATAACTTGACTATGTATGTGAATTAGTAGGTATGTAGAATTATAACCGAAAATATTGAATTTTCAATATAAGACATATATGGAGCGGCGTCGGACAAAAATAAAAATACATTTTCATATTTTACTCCTTCGGGCCATAATAAATTCATTGAATCGTTAAATAACTTAGCAATGGTTTTATGATTGCATTTATCTAATTGCTCACAATTTAAGAGAAACGATTTACTAGGCTCAGAACTAAGATTACCAACAATAACATTACCCACATATCTGTCATCCGCATCAGTCGACTCGTCAATCGAAACCCAAATGGATCCATCCTGTATATTTTGTCTAATTGATGTTAAAGTCTCCTCAAAAATTAAATTTACGTATTTTTTTTTTATTGTACTTTCATCTGGAATTGTTTTGCCAGTATATTGTTCTAGAAAATCCTTCAATGCTGGATTTTTTAGTTTAAAAGTTGGAATGTCAGCACGAATAAATGCTCGGCATAAATCAGTATAAAATGTTGACGAATTATCATCAGAAGATGTAGAAGGCAAAGATGTTAAAAATTGTTGCTTAAATTTATTTTGACACTCTTTATTTTGTTGATGTTTGGTAGTAGAAATATGTTGACTTACTTGAAAGCACTGGCCTATTGATACCGATTTTTCATAACATTTACAGTATAAAACTTTCCCATCGCTTTGAAATGTTTCATTCGGAAATTCTTTTAAATATGCGGCTACCTTTTTATTGATTGAACTTGCAACTTTAGGTATTCTAAACAATTTTATGAAAAAACAACAAAATTTCGATGTAGGTAGGTACAACGAAAAAAAAACAACTACGATGCAAATAATTACGCCAGATCAGTAACTAGACATACATTGACGACTGAAGACTGTAATATTGAATTAACACGTTACCTACCCACTTGTCCACAGTGTATAATATGATAGCGGTGTAAAAATAAACTTAGATAACGTAGTTAATGTTTATCGTTATCGAAAATTACAAATATTATTTTAGGCTTTCATTGACAGCGTATTAAATACTGATAAACTGATATACAGGCTATAACGCTATGTCCTAACTGAACCCGTGCGTTGAAAAATAGAGCATGTTCTATTTTGTATGGTGTGATTAAACGTATCGCACACGTCATACAACCAGTAAGGACATGTTCGTACTTTGTCTGCACGGACTCAGTTAGGACACAAGATAAGGCAAATAATCTTAGAAGTCGTTGTAAATTGACGAAAAAACCCAAATATTTACAAAATATTTAGTTATTTACTAAATATGTAAATTATATGTAAAATATAATTGGGCTTATTTTAATTAGAATGATCTAAATCATATACAATTTTTATCAGATTAAAAATATCTCATTTCAATAAAAATATGTATTTACAATAAAATCCGTTCCCTACTGATAACGAAACAAAACGGATAGTGTGTGTTGTTCATCGAACTATACCGTACACTGTACGTGGACATTTAAAACCGTAGTGTGTTATAGGTACATATAAATAGTATGTTAACCTTTAGAAACACTGAATAGTATGTCACTATTAATAAATATGAAACACGAATCCCTTTGTAAAATTATCGGCATAGTTTATATAATAGTAGTATAAAGTTTACGTTATTATATATAATTATGTTGGGAATCCCACGATACGATTAAG